>BQNB010000181.1:24407-106930 GCA_026074375.1 Tanacetum coccineum | reverse complement strand
TTTTGTTTCTTCTTTGTTAAACTCGCGTATTTTGCTGTTAAATCTTCAGAGAATGATCTGATAGAGCATACTGACCTTATTAGAGAAGATGTAAAGAGGGACGCGACATAAAATGGTTGGATCAGCATCCACATCGTCAATTGCAGCCTGTAAAGTGATTTTAGCAACTTTCCCAAAGATTGTCTGGACCTGGAGGCACTTCCACTGGAGATATCGGCAAACCAGAGCAGTTTCTTTGTAAGTACATAATTTCATTCACTTTAATTTTGTCATTTTTTAATATCGTTTTCTATATGTTAACCATCATTTGTTTATATATTTCGCAGGTGGTCATTCTGCCACAGCGAATGCTTCTGTGGACAATGTGGGTAACACCGCTGTTGGGAACCATGGACCTTCAGATCAACATGCGTTGACGAAAACACAATGTACACATCGAGCTAGGTTTGGTTAAGAGCAGAATACTATGTTGAACACACAGTGTGCGCGTTCATTAGGTTCAAGTTCTGTGTGTCACTAACGTGCGTGGGCCACAACATGTCGTTTGGTTGTCCGAACATGAAACCACTTCCACTAGAAATCCCGTTGACCTTTATCTTTTTTTTAATATTAGATTATATACGTCAGCCGTTATGTGTTTGTATATTTTGCAGGTGGCCATTCTGCCACAACAAACGCTGACAGGCACCATGTAGGTAACGCCGCTGTATCTTCTTCGGGTGGTTGTACATCTAATGCTGGTATCACAGGTTTGTTAGCATAACAAGAAAAGACAAGAAACCGCTTCCCCTCTCAGCCTTACTCGAAGTCGACCCACAGAACTACCAGATCACTTTAGTTATGTAAACAACAAACTGCAACTTCAATATTTTCTATACATATAATTTCAGCATCCTATAACTAACTAAAACTACGTACTGCAGCATGTAAAATTCACATCGGAATCCACCGTAAATGAACTCCAAGAATCGGCCACACAACAGTTATCACCACCACACGAACAACAAGTACGTTTCATGCAAAAAGAAAGTGCAACAGATAAAGTGCCAAAGACATTAATTAGAATGGCACTATTCGAAAAAGAAACAAGAAGTGACGAAAATTAAAGTACCAAAAAGATGAAACAATCAAAACCTTACGAGAATAGGCCTTAGGAGAAGTTTTTTACATGACCTTGGAGTCTATGAGACCAAAATCAGATGTAATTTGTAAGATGTTGCTTTATGCTATGATAAATACGTTATTATTAGCAATCAGATAATTGTGTTTTGTTAATGCTTACTTAGAAATTATTATTGGAAGGCCAATAAAATGGACTAACTTACTTATCCCAATTACTAACTGCGGTTCCTAGTCCAACCTCTATAAAGGTACACACATACATGTATACATTAATTTTTAACAAAATGAATAACTTTCGGTTATATTTTTAAACGATCCGTTATTTTATTATTGCATCGTTAGTCCTTTAATATACTATATTTATTTTCTAGATCTGACGCGTCTAAAACGACCCTCTATATCACATTTTCACAGACTTTGACTCGGGTTCTAAAAGAGATTTTATGCGAAACAACTTTCGGACAACTTTTTGTTGTTTAACCGAAACTTGAATCTCAACAGAAAATGACCAAAATGCCCTACGGGATTCTGCTCGGAACTTATTATATTTTAAATAAAACGCGAGAATTTGAACTTCGGTTTTGACCCGCTATCCATGCGATTTTAAGACTAACAAACCTCGAGGCAAAGTAAAATGTCATCCCGAACAACTTTCATGTTTCGCCGTGAAGGCAATAAACGGACTCGACAGTACTCAGACGAACGATTTCAAATCTTGCAAGCTTATTACATTTTTATACAATAATTTAATACAAGTTTTTTTCGACATGATATTTATCCAGCGGTTTTATACACTCATTTTTATAGACAAAAAGACACGTTTTATACACAAATTTTTATACACTTTTAATACACACATTTTTATCCACGTTTTAAAAAAAATGCATAAAAAATGTGTACTGTAAAAACGAGGTATTAAAAATGTATGTATAAAATCGTGATAAAGCATGAAGAAAAACGAGTGTATAAAAATGTGTATATAGAAACGTGTATATAAAAATGTATGTATAAAAACGTGTCTATAAAAATGTGTGTATAAAACCGAAGATTAAAAATCCATGTAGAAAAACTTGTATAAAATATGTGTAAAAAAAAGTAATAAGCTTGCAGATTTTAAAACGTCCGATTTGAGTACTTCAGAGTCCGTTATAGGGGCCTTACGGCGAAACAGAAAAGTTGTTCGATGACATTTATTAAGGTTACTTTGCACGAGGTTTGTTTAGTCTTAAAAATCCGCCATGCTACTGGTCAAAAACCGAAATGTCAAAATTTCTGCTTTTTATTAAAAATATAATACGTTCCAGCATAATCCCGTACGGTGCATTTTGGTCATTTCAGTTGAGATTCAGGTCTCGGTTAAAACAAAAAAGTTGTCCGAACGTTGTTTTCGCATAAGAATCTCTTAGAACCCCGAGTCGTGAAAAAGTGAATATAGAGGTCGTTTTTGGACGGGTCCAGATCAAGAAAATAAATATAGTTATAAAAAGGACTAACGATGCAATAATAAAAATAACATCGTTAGAAATATAAACGAATGTTATTCATTTGTTAAAAATTTGAAGTATACATGTATGGTGTTTACCTTTATAGAGTTGACTAGAACAGCAGTAAATTGGGATAAGTAATTTAGTCATTTAAAGGCCCTTTGCCCTAGAAATTTATTAATGGATGATTCTTCCGCTTAATAATTTTTTTTTACTAAAACATGGTAATGATTTTAGTTTTTAATATAAGTTATTAGTGTAAGTAGATGTATTATGATAATTCATTTTCTTTTATCCTTTCTAGGGAAAAGAAGAATATGAAGATGTTTCACAAGTTTATATGGGAGCATGCATGGTTACGATGAATTCCGAGTAACATGTGAGCATGCATGGCTCTTATTTTTTTTTAGAATAAGGGGGAAATATAGTAGTGATATTTATAATGGATAAATTGGAGAAGTAATAAAGAGAGAATTAAATTAAATGAAAACTTACACCCTTAGTGTCATTGACCCCTACTAAATAACACGGGTCAATTGTGCAACCCTGCCCGCAAACCCCCATCATATGCCCCGCTGTGTGTTTTAACAACCCGATACATACCAACCAAAACAAATAAACACTCCCACTCTACAACACCAGCCCCCTGCAGAGAGGATAAGTAGCACACACAAGGATACCCCAAACACAAATTCTGATAATCAAACTCCCCGAGGAAATTAACCCGCGCAAACGCCGCGAAAGCGAGGTTTTTATATTAAAGTGAAGGTGTATTTATTCGTACTTTTACAATATTGTCAGTGGTATTCGTTAAATACCCCGGGGGGGGGGGGGGGTTGGGGGTCAATTCGTAAATTAGAAATAAAAAATATTACTGGACGGGTCAAAATCGACGTATCCAAAAAAGAACAAATGTGTCTCCGATGGTTCAACCCAACAGAACACTGGCCGGGCCTAAATATAATAAATAAAAAAGAGGTCGAATCGGGTCAACCCGCCGAAAACAGACCGGGTTCGAACTTCGGGTCAACCGACAACAATAATGGGAGGAGCCATAAACATGAGCACGTTTCCATTAATGTTTTAAAAAAATCAGTATAAAGTGCGTAATAGGCGCGATTCGGCAGGTATGCTTTATTTTGTCATGTTTTTGTATTTCGTAGAACATTGCCACTTCTAAAATGCGGAAAAAATATAGTTATCTAAATGGAAGCTCGCTTTGGGTATGTAGTTGAACACTAACCAGAAAGATCAAAGTAATCTAATATTTTCGCGTTATTATAAAATGCTTCAATGCGGACACAAGATGTTAAAATTTGTGTTAATATTAGACATTACAAAGACTCAATTGATTTCATACAATCATATATACATATTGATAGCATAACAGGTGAAGCATTTGATGCATCATAAAAGTGAAGCATTTGATGCATCATAAAAGAGAAGCCGTCGTTGCACTGATACTGACGCGCTCGGGGTTTTTTCGTCTTGTTGGGTGTTTTTCGTTATGCAAATTTGGCTGTTGCATGTTTGGTTTGCCTACCTAAAACAAATACCTCACTCCAAACATTTATTTTATATATGTCGTAAAAACAGTCTTAATTTTTTTTTACTAAAACATGGTAATGATTTTAGTTTTTAATATAAGTTATTAGTGTAAGTAGATGTATTATGATAATTCATTTTCTTTTATCCTTTCTAGGGAAAAGAAGAATATGAAGATGTTTCACAAGTTTATATGGGAGCATGCATGGTTACGATGAATTCCCGAGTAACTTGTGAGCATTTAGAGGTGTAAGTTTGTTTTACGTGTATTCCTTCCTTTTATTTGTTTCTAAAAATAGATCTTATACATGACCAAGATGAGAGGTTTGTTGCAACTCAAGTACCCATAAATTCTGATAACTATATCTAACGAGGTTTGTAACCCGCGCTTCGCCGCGAAGCGCGGTTTTTTTTAAAGTGATGGTATTTTTTCGTAATTTTACGCATAGTGCAAGGGGTTTTCGTAAATACCCCGGGGGGGGGGCTATTTCGTAATTTAAAAAAAAAGTTGACGGGTCAGGTCAAAAGCACGTTTCAAAAAAAGAAAAAACGGGCCACCGGGTCAACCCGCCAGAACCGGCCGGGCCTAAATAAAATAAAAAGAGGTTGAATCGGGTCAACCCGCCGAAAACAGTCGGGTCGAAGTCGGGTCAACCGGCAACATTAATGGAGGAGCATTAAAAATGAGGCACGTTTCCCAATTAATGTTGTTTAATATATAAGTATAAAGTGAGTATAGCGCGTTGCGGCGGGATGCTTTTTGTGCAGTTTTTGTATTTTGGAAAATTTTTGCCACTTAATATGCGGAATAATATAGTTATCTAAATGGAAGAGCGCTTTGGGTATGTAGTTGAACACTAACCGGAAAGATCAAAGTAATCTAATATTTTCGCGTTATTATAAAATGCTTCAATGCGGACACATGATGTTAAAATTTGTGTTAATATTAGACATTACAAAGACTCAATTGATTTCATACAATCATATATACATATTGATAGCATAACAGATGAAGCATTTGATGCATCATAAAAGTGAAGCATTTGATGCATCATAAAAGTGAAGCATTTGATGCATCATAAAAGAGAAGCCGTCGTTGCCATCGTATCTGTCGCGCGCGGTTTTTCGTCTTTGTTGTGGTGTTTTTCGTTATGCAATTTTGTGTTGCATGTTTGGTTGCCTACCTAAAACAAATTCCTCACTCAAACATGTATTTTATATATGTCGTAAAGCAGTCTTTGTTACAAATTTACAGCCTAATCTGCGAACGGAAGAATATTTCTGAGAGTAGAATCTTCAGGTACACTCTCAAATGTGAGAAAATACAACATTTATTTGTGATATAAACTAATTGCGAACACGATCCTGAATTAGTTTCCTCTCCCAATCAGCAACATTCCCAAACGCATCTTTAGGTAGACTCTTAAAAGGCCCTTTTCCTAGGTCGTTTTTAGCAAAATCATAAGTAGCGCCTCTAATTGCCTTCTTATTTGGCCCACGCGATCGTATTGCTGTAAATGTGTCGTATGTTGTATTCAACTTCATATAACACATGCCATGAAACGTTAACTCACTGTGAAAGAATCAACAATATGTAAAGAGTTATTGGCAGCAACGGTAACTTACATCCATGTCACAGGAGCACTGGAGCAGAACATGTAAATGGAAACGCACTCGAACGTCTATAAGTCTTCTGCTAACTATTCGAGAATTTCTTACAGCACAAATGATCTCCTTTTTTGTAAGCTGCACGTGTATCTTCTGCCCTCCCTGCCAATCAACCAAACACACCAAGTAAGCTTACTTTTATCAAGAGACAGTAAATAAGGGCATTAGTTTACACGTGTCATTACAGATAGCAGGTTGAGCAAGAAGCTTCTGCTGCTGCCTCTGAGTTAGCCTAAGGTGCAGTTTAATATGGTGGCCAACTATATAATATATCGGTCGTACTAAACTAATCATTTTTAGATCAGGTTCTCATTATTCACTTTAGAGGTAGTTAGCTGATTGTTGTCGTACACTGAAGAAGCTATGGATTAAGGGATTCTATGCGATAAAATTTCAAGTAGTCAAATAGTCTACGCATGTTATGCTGGCTATCAGTGCATGATGAGCTCAACCGCTTATTAGTATTTTGCTAATTTGACATTAGTCTATGCTATCATTATGTAAGTAGATTGCAATTTTGCAAGTAAAGCTAAACTTGTCAAAAGGCTCTCATATATAAATGCTACTTTTGCTAATAGACATCTACCATCGTCGCGTACTATTATCTTAAGATGCAAATTTATTCTGAAATTATACCTGGCGAACATAGAGAGCTTTCTGAACTTTTTTATCGTTTGACAGTACTTCAAATATTTTTCAGCAACTTCCTATACCATATGATAAACAGTAAAGTAAGACTTTGCAGTTTACTTTATTTTGGATGTATGATATGTAAAAGGATTCTCTTAGGGTAATAAGTGTGACCCGTCAATGAAGAGAGAACGAAAAATTACACAGCAAGTTGGATCTGGATTTACAGCATCACACAATGGGTCTAATTTATTTTCCATGTAAACTTTGCTTGTGCATTGGAATTGAAAAGTTGAATTAGAAATACAGTACATAAAAGTGTAAACAGGGTATTATAATTATCTGTATGTGCCTCATCCAGCCGGTGGAGAGCATTTGCACACAGGGTGTTGCTCGGATCATTATATATGTAGTTGCAATAATTTTTCTGTAGACTTCCGAAAATCTCTTTCATGTAGCTTGGCAAGGAAATTTTGAGTCCATGTCTGACCCAAATTGAGCAAGGGCGGCCACTTCGCGATATTGTGCCAATTCCAGTTTTGAACTACCGCAGACTTGTTTCATAGTTTTCAACTGAGCGGCAGACCCATCTGATAGTTTACCTATAATGTGACACGTTCCCTCCCAGTTTGATCAACGGGGTCAGTCGGCTAAAGAGCGGGGCTATTCTGTTTCCTTTGGAGACTGAATAAAACAAATGACCAGGATGTCAAAACATACTTTACTCATACTGTAAAGTACACATGTGAATATTCTGTTACAGATATCTTTGTTACCTCATATATCTCATCTGATATAAGTGTAACCCGGTGAGAAAACTCGAATCGTGAATAAAATCGCTGAACTTATCGGTGAGAGGGCTAACAATTACGGACCCCTGTATATTGTAAAAAGGATTACTTAATTTCTAGTTCAGTCAATATATATCGTCAATTTAGTAAAAAGAGATATAAGCAAAATTTAGATCTTAGTTCCATATAAATTGGACGATTCATTTTTGGTTAGCGCAGCATGTGCGCGTGAGATTTTTTAACAGTTTTTTAAAAAATCATAATGTGCATCAGTTAGATCACAATGATTATCAGTTAGAAGTGAAAGCAGCAAAAAGAGCGCCCACAAAAGTAAAAGAATGACACTTGTTACTATGTGACGACTTTTTGAGTTTTTTATCTTTACCCTCGGTCTCTACAAAGCATGTTTTTTTAAACTTTTTAGAAAAAAAAGTTCTTTTATTATTAGTGTCAGTATTAAACAGCTATAAGTTTGATGTAATTTTATATAAACTTACTTCAAATCCTGTAGTTCAAATTCCAGGCTGCTTTTTTACTCCCATTCTTTCCACTGAGAACTGTTATATCTTTATTATTTATCAAACGACCAATTACATCTATTATAAAGATATAAAACAATATCAGAATGAAAAACTTATGAAATTAAATATATGTAAAAATATTTAGGAAAAGAAGTATACCAAAAGCATATGCAGTATCAAAAGTTGTATTATTGAAGTCTTGGAAAGACAGAAGGTGCAAACCATCATCATCATTAGCACACGTAAAGTCTTGGCAGTGTCGGACATTGGTTTTTTTAAGAGGTGTAGCTTATATTGATGTGGTGTTAATTTTTGTACCATCAATATTCTTTTTTACACTAAAGTTTGAAATCAAAAAATCAGAGATGAAACCTGCTCTTATTGTCGCGTGAATGGTAGTACCCTATAGTTTTTACAATAACATAAAAAAGAAGACCAATTTTTATTAATTATAAGTTGTTCTTTTTAAAAATATATGAAAAAATTCAAGAAGATTGTGAGTTTATGATTACCTATTCGTCCTTAAAGATCATATCCATGCTTGCTAACGCGAGCGGATTGTTGTTGGCGTAATATTGTTTCCATAGAGAAACAACCTTCACTTTGATCGTCCATTTATCTTTTTCAGAATTGATATCTTAAAGAAAAGTTATAGCCATTATGAAACCTGTAAAATCAAACAGTAAAATTTTTAATTGTATGGAAGATATTGTTGTTTAGGTTTCGTATTTATAGAGTTTGGGTTTCTCCAAGTTTCTGTATAATTATTCTAACAGATAAACTTTAAGGTTGTCCAAGTTTGAGTATAAATTAAACTAACATATATAAACTTTAAAGCTGTCCTAGTTTGACTATAATTATACTAACAGATATGCAAAAGATTTATTAAAAAAATAATGTTTATGTTATAGATAAACACAATATATATTATACAATTATCTTTTACAAATTTATAGGAAATACACATTATGTTTGTCTACAGGTAACATTAACAATTTAGTTAAAAAATAGAACTTGTCAGATGGGTCGAACGGGTCAAAAATCATCCGATTGATCTCAGATTTATTAATCTCCAAAATTGCTTCATTGAAGAAAAACACATTTTGATTTTGAGTTTGATAAATTGTTTGTATGTTTTTATTTATACATTAATTATTAATTAAAACTGAACAAAAAAGTGTTGGTGGGTGGGACCAACTCGAGCTGCTGGCCCATCTCAAGAAGTTGCTCGTTTTGAGTGGGTTACCCAACCCACCCAAAATCTCATGCAAAACCACCCTGCATCCTGATTTTGTGTCAACTGTTTCTCAAGTTATGTTGCCAAATCAGCCATAGTGGCCAACTTAAATAGCGCCAAATCAGCGGGTGCATAGATTTCTAAATTGTTTGAAACCTAGAATTTTAAGCCAAATGAATACCATGCTCTTAAAGATCGAGCCAACAGCATGACCAGTAGTTGCGTATCAAGTCTAACCCGTTTAGTTCAAGGGCTTGGAAAGAAGGCTCATTTTAAGGGTTAAAATTTTGTCTGGCACATTAGCAATGTATAAACGTAGGTCGGTTATGCCCTTACAAACCAAAACACTTGAACTGGACGATTCTATGATAATTCTCTGAAATTCAAACTACCAGCAATGTGTTTGGGTGTATTGGGCAAGTAAAGGATGCTGTTAATAAGAAGCTGGTTTCCGTTTCACAAACCACCAGCATTGCGTTTGGGTGTATTGGTTTGCGTTGAGGCATAAGAAAATACATAAGCCTTGAGGTTTAATAGCTATCATGTCCTATATTATATAGGTTAAATATTCACCAGCCATAGTAACTATCACCTCTATCAAGCGTTAAACAATAATATACCAACCCACTAAAAAGCACTAATTTTTAGCATATACTAAATTTCTTAGAACACATAAGAGTTTACTCTTGTCATTGATTTAGGTAAAAGCTTTCAGATTTACATGACTTTTTCTCATATAGTAATATTGTGAGTCCTAAACTGAACAGATCCTTTCAGCCTGCTAAGGGTGATAGCCAACTTGTATAAATACAGATTGACTATATAGAAACACTGACTATGAATACTAATTGTATATGCGGAATCTACACAATAGTATTAAGAAGAACAATGAAAAACTAAACTTTGATTTCTATTAATCTGTTAAAGTGATTACAGATTACTAACTATGAGATATGATTGTATGAGATGTATATTGAACTGATGTGTCTAACTATATCGTGAGGGTTCCTTTTATAGACCAAGGATAAACCCTAACAGGCTTACAAAACGCGTAAAAGATAATACATATCTTTTCCTATAATATCTCATACATATCTCTTAAACGGTACTAACTATTTTCTACTAACGGTACTAACTATCTGAGCAGTACTTAACACTTTGTACTGTCAGTACTAACTATAACTATCGGTACTAAGTATTATCACTAACGGTACTAAGTTAAGAATGTATAATTCCCAACAATCCTCCCCTAAACATGATTGTTGAACTCGTTTAACTTCATGTTTCTTCAGGTTAATCTTCTTAATTTCTTGGAGGATGTATCCAAACACTCTAACACATCTTGATCTGATCTTTAAACACTATCCATCTGCATCAGCAACTTTGTCTTTTCAGCAACATCTTTTCAGCAACAATCCAACTAAGTTGGCTTTGTAGTTTTTGGCAAACTACCAGCCATAAACGGATTTGATGTTCCTTTACCAGTAGCCGTTTGCTCTGGGATAGTTAACTCTTTATTTGAAAAATATGGTGAGTTAATTACCATACAGTTTTTGGTAAACTGTCAACCATCAACGGAATTGATTTGTCTTTACCAAATACCGTTTGCTTTTGGACTAGCCAATGCTTCATTGCCATAACATGGTGCATTGATAAACCATATAGTTTTTAGCAAACTATCAGCTATCAACAGATTTGAGTAGTCTTTACCAAGAACTGTTTGATCTTGGACTAGCCAACTCTTCACCATGAAGCAAGGTGAGTTGAAAACCCTACAATTTTTGGTAAATTGTCAACCATAAACGGATTTGAGAAGTCTTTACCACAAGCCGTTTGCTTATGGACTAGCCAGTTCTTATGCCTGTTAAGCATGGTGAACTGATGACCATTTGTTGTGTGGTGGTTAGCCAACACTCAAACCCTTCTCAATTCCATTCACAACATCATTCTTCATCTATCTGTTGCTTAATAAATCTTATCAAATCAAGAGCAACAGAACTTTCTCTTTCAACTTCCAAACCAAGATCAAGCATCCTTTGCAATAAATCTTTTGAAAGAGGATATCTTCTTTCAACTAACATATGAATGACTGTCCCATCTTCAAATTCTAGTATGCAAACTCCACAAGCTTCATACAATCTCCAAGTGACAATCTTCCAATCCTGTTGATTACTCCAGAAATCACTTTGATCATTTTCTTCAGTTGAGGATTCCATCATTATCTTCAAATCTCCCCAAAGAATCAACTCAATCCCTTCTAGTGTAATTTCTGAGTACTGCTCCATCATCAAGTTATATAAGTGATACAAATCTTGCCTATCAAATATATGAAGTACCTCCATGAGATAGTTGAATGCTCTGAAGTTCCCATTGGCTCTGTATATAACAAGATAGTCCCCATCTGGTGATGATACCTTGTTCAACCTAGCAATAAATGATTTCTTCTCCATTATCTCACTATCTATGGTACCTTCAAATGTAACAATCTTTAGGCATTTTCTATGTTCATCATCACTGTCAACATCTGACTGTTTTCTTGGCTTTTTCCTTGCAATCATTTTGATATGACCCCCTTTTCTCTTCTTTGTACCCTGCTCTGTCACTTCTACCTTAGCAGGTACCTTTGCTGTGTCTTCTTCCTTTAATCTCTTCTGATCAGTGTCTTTTACTCCTTCATTCATCTCCTTAATCCTTCTTTCATCCTCAGTGGAACCAACAGCAGTGAAACTTTCATCAAACCTCTTCACTTTCTCATACAAAGCTTGTATTTCTTCAAAAGTTTTGCTCTTCAAGTCTGAGTGTTTCTTGTTTCCAACATGCTTCAGATAAGTCATCATTTGATTCCTAAGCTGAGTTCTTGTAGGAGGTTTGTTTCTGATTGCAATAGCTCTTTGTTCTGCAAGAAACCTTCTTTGAGCTGCAATTGTATCATGAAGGAACTTTGCTCTTTCTTCCACAGTGAACTGCTCTCTCTCTTCATCTTGAAGTCTTAGAGCTAGAAGTCTATCAGCTTCAATTCTTGCTTGAATGAAGTCATATTCATCTGAAAGGGCAGTCTTTGTAGCTTCTTCCTCAGCTAATCTTTTCCTTTCTTCTTCTGTTTCCCAATCCTCTTGCAACTTTCTAGCCATCTCTTCATCCCTAGCAAGTTGCTTAAACTTCTTTTCAGCTTCAGGAATACCTTCAGATTCAGTTTCAGACTCATCTTCCTCTTCAATTTTCTTTTTCCCTTTATCTTTTGGATCAATCTTTGGAAGAGGCTTTAATGTCAACAATGATCTAGTTGAAGTAGGCCTAGGTCTCTAAGTCTCTTTAACATCCTTAAGCTCTACTCCTTTCTACTTTTCTCTTGAAATTGCTTTCGCTTGACTCATGTTGAGAAGAACTTGAGCAAATATTTCATCATCTCCAAACATTGTAGGAGTAGTTGTTGTTGGAGTAGCCCTTCTTCCTTTAGTTTGATCAACAATACCTTCATCTGTCCTAACGGTACTATCTTTTTTCCTTGTCGGTACTAACTTTGGGTTTGTCAGTACTAACATTTGGTCTATCAGTACTAATTTTTTCCTTGTCAGTACTAACCTTTTGTTGAGCAGTACTAAGTACATCTTCAGTACTAACTTCATCATCAACAGTCTCCTTCTCTTCATTCACTACCTCTCTTGTCCTCCCCACATCTTGAGCATCTTCAGTCTCCATATATTCCAATGTATCTTCAGGAGGATCATCAAACAATGGATCTTTATGGACTGAAGGTTCAGCTTTGGCAGATTTCCTCCTATGTTTGGATACATACTCCTTTTGCATCCAGTTTGACTTCAAGGATTTCTTTCCTGCTAATCTTTGCTTCAAGGATACACTCTTCATCCAAGCTCTGTGTTGTGTAATAACAGGTTTGGCTTTCTTCTTGAGCTTCTTGATCTGTACCTTCAAGTATTTAATTTCTTTGGCTTGATCTGTAACCTGTGTACACAAAGAGATACAAAGATCAGAGACACTTTGGAGTGTCATGTCACCCTCATTCCCTGAAAGGGATTTATCACTGGATGACTGACCTCCATAATTCCCACCAGAACTCTCTAGAATAGAATCAGGAATATGAGTAAAAGGTAAAGGTATAGGGGATGGGTCAGACTGAGGCTCAATAATGACTTCACTTGGGTGAGGATGAGAGGGTGTAGGTTGTGGTTCAGATGGTCTCTCTGAAGTGGTACCCTCATCCTTAGTTGGTTGTACCAACATAGAAGCAAATAAAGGTGTGACTTTCCCTGAAAAATGTTTACCCTTTTTAACCATAAAGGAGAAAACTTTACTTGTCAAAGCATTTACAAGAAAATGGTCTAACGGTATAGGTACATTCATTAGTTATTTATCCAAAAAGATTGAAATAAAATGTGGATACATTACAAACTTTTTCTTTGCATCTAAGTGTCTAAGCATACCATCAAAAATTAATTTAGAAAAATTATACTTCTGATTAGATGTCAATCAAATTACAGCAGTGGCAATGTTAGTGGGAATTTAATCCCAAGAGGTGCTTTTTGAACTAATACAATGATTCATAGTATGAAACAGAAACCTCCATTGGGGTGAAAACAAAGCTTTATTAAATGTTAACACAGTTAAATCCCCCTCATACCCCATGAGCTGTATAGCATCAAATATAGCCTGATTTGGTAGAGAATCTATCCCATCAGCATCATCAAAAAGAAGATCACTTCTTATTGATGCTTCAGAGACAGACACAGGCTTACCAGCTACTTTGGCAGTAATGTACTTTACATTGTTGATTATTTTGGATTTAGCAGACATCCAAAACTGTTCAACAAATGTAGTAGAGACTACTGGACTTACAGTGAGAGCATTATGAATGGAGCTTCGCGCAAGAAAATCAATAACCTCATGAAACTCTGCATTCCCTTCAGTCTTCTCTAAATAAGCGACCATATTGTGCTTAGGGCACGATTCAAGAACAACCATTGTGGTTGAATTAGTGATCGTCGGTGAGAGAGAGATTAGGGCTTATATGGAAGAAAGAATTTAAGAGAGATTACGTAAGTGAACTGTGCAATTGAGATGGATTTATATAGGTTTAGCAAACCTAAAATCAATGAAACCGTTTCAATTTACACTTTATACCCTTGGCGGTATTTTCTTCAACGTCTCTATAGCGGTACTATCTTTGCCCAACGGTACTAACTTTGCACTGTCGGTACTAACTTGTGCCAACCAAAAAATGAACAAGTTTGGCAACAACAATACTTCAATACCGTCTTTATCTCTTCCCAATAACTCTTTAAACAGCAATTAACTTCTTGAAATTCATCACTGATGGTTAAAAATGCTTCTGCACACTGAACACTTCATACAAACTATACAACAAATCATATTGCCTCCCCTTAGCTAATGCAGCTTATGGATTGATCATCCCAATAGTAACAACCAAGAACTGGAACCTACTAACATCAAATGCCTTGGTTAGAAGATCAGCTACATTATCATCAGTGTGGATTTTAAGCACCTGTATAAGTTTCTTCTCATAAGCATCCCTTATGAAGTGATGCCTAATGGCAATATGCTTTGTTTTGGAGTGATATACTGGATTCTTTACAATGCATATTGTACTTTCATTATCAATGTAGATCTTTGTGTTCATGAAATTGAACCCATAGTCTAACATTTGATTTTGAATCCACAAAACTTATCCACAACAATTTGCAGCAGCAACATATTCTGCCTCTGTAGTAGAAGTAGCCACAATTGTCTGCTTTTTGCATTGCCAAGAAATAAGTCTCCTGCCAAGAAATTGACAACCTCCTGTTGTGGATTTCCTGTCAAGATTTTCTCCAGCATAATCACTATCTGAATAGGCTTCCAGGTCAAATGAGGACACTCTAGGATACCAAAGGCCCAGTTTTGGTTTGCCCTTTAGATATCTAAAGATTCTCTTAACAGCACTTAGATGGGAGGTCTTTTGAGTGACCTGAAATCTAGAACAAGCACAGACTGCAAACATAATATCAGGCCTAGAAGCAGTCAAGTACATTAAAGAACCAATCATGGATCTATAAAGATGTACATCCACATCACTGGCTTCCTCATCCTTGACTAAAGGCTTCTGGGTCTCAATTGGTGTACTAGCAGTCTTAACACTGACAAAATCAAACTTCTTCAGGATTTCTGCAACATACTTATCCTGACTTATAAAGATACCATCTTCTTTCTGTTTGACTTGTAATCCAAGAAAGAAGGTGAGCTCTCCCATAGAACTCATCTGAAATCTACTCTTCATTAAGGCCTCAAATTCATCACACCAAGATTTCTTTGTAGAACCAAAAATGATATCATCTACATAAACTTGGACTAACATGATGTCATTTTTGTCCTTCTTAATGAAAAGAGTCTTGTCAATTGTTCCTCTTCTGTATCCATTCTTCAATAAGAAAGTAGATAAAGTAGCATACCAGGCTCTAGGAGCTTGGTGTAACCCATAGAGAGCTTTCACCACTTTGTAGACCTTCTTAGGAGACTTAGGATCTATAAAACCTGGTGGTTGAGACACATAGACCTCCTCATCAAATTTTCCATAAAGGAAATCACTTTTCACAACCATTTGATAGACTATAAAGCCCATGTAAGAGGCAAAGGCTAAAAAGATCCTAATGGCTTCAATTCTGGCCACAAGAGCAAAAACCTCATCATAATCTATCCCTTCCTCTTGCATATGTCCTTGAGCAACTAACTTTGCCTTATTCTTAACCACAACTCCTCTCTCATCCTTCTTATTTCTGTAAACCCATTTTGTTCCAATTGCCTTCTTCCCATAAGGCAAATCTATAAGAATCAAAACTTTCTTAATCTTGAATTGCAGCAGTTCTTCCTGCATAGCATCAACCTAGCTTTAATCTTCAAGTGCTTCAGAGATTTTCTTGGGTTCATTTTGAGACAAGAAACAAGCAAATAAACAATGCTGGAAGTCCTTATGATTATTTCTCCTTTGCTTTTGAATATAACTTACAAAAGCATGGGCTCCAGAACTTTTAGTCACTTTACTTCTTGTTTGAACTGCTGATTGTGGATCTCCAAGAATGAGAGTTGAAGGATGAATAGAGTTAATCCTTGATGTGGGAATAGGACTGACATTCACAACAGTTTCTAAATTTGTGAAGTCAGCCACTGCACCCTCATCATCATAAGATGAATTTGTAAAAATACCATCAGTAGGATTTTTATAAATGTCCTCAAGTGCAGGTATCTCTGAGTCATCTTGGTCAGGATTGGTTGGATCAGAGAAGGATAGTCCATCATAAGGACTGACAGTACTAACTGGTGTGCTAGCAGTATTAACTATGTTAGTACTGCTAGTTTTAGCAGCTCCTGCTTGTAGAAGCAAATCCTCAGTTTCTTGAGCAAACTCCTTCCTGAGAGCTTCAGCTGCATCATTAGCATCCTGTTCTTGCCTCTTAAGTCTTTCAAGTTCATCCAAAAAGACTTGATCCTCCTTATCTACTGGCTTCTCATCTGTCTTCAAATCAGGATGTTTGTTAGGTGCTTCACCTGCATCCTTTGCTGTTGACCTCTTGACTGTTGAAGAATAGGAAGACCATATTGGCAATACAAAGAAGTCCTGAGCAGATTCATCCTCTTTTTCAGAATCACCTGCATCAATATTATCTTTTGTACCTGCATTGTGATTAGCTTCTTGTGGACCTGCATGTTTGTTAGCTTGATTCTCTGATCTCACAGGTTGATAATTCATTGAATCAGTTAAATAATCAAGATCAAACAGCCAAGTTGGTCCTTTCCCTGCAATATTGGGTTTATTTTCTAAAAAGGTTATGTGCAGGTTTTCTTCAACTCTCTTGGTTTCTAAATTGTATACCCTAAAAGCCTTGCTTTGTAGAGAATACCCAACTAAAAACCCTTCATCTGATTTCCCATCAAACTTGCCCAGATGGTCAATGGTATTCAAGATGGTCACATGGCACCCAAAAGGTCTTATGTAGCTTATGATTGGTATTTTACCAGTTACAAGTTCATAAGGTGTCTTGTTATGAGGCTTGGTCACTAATACCCTATTAAGAACATAACAAGCAGTACTAACTGCTTCAGCCCAAAAAGTGTTAGGTAAAAATGAATCTGCTAGCATAGTCCTAGCAGCCTCAATAAGGGTCATGTTCTTTCTTTCAGCAACTCCATTTTGTTGTGGAGTTCTGGCATTACTGTACTCCCTCTTGATCCCTTTTGACCCACAGAATTCAATAAAATCCATGTTCTTGAATTCTGTACCATTATCACATCTAATAGTTTTAACTTTTTGATTTAATTGGTTCTCTATTTGTCTTATAAAGTCCTTAAGGATTCCACTAGTTTCATCCTTAGTTCTTAAGAAGAACACCCAACTAAACCTGCTAAATCAATCAGTGATAACCAAGCTTAAGATCTTATGGGTTTAAGACTCCATTACAGATGTAGGTCCAAATAAATCCATATGCAGAAGCTGTAAGGGGTGACTAATAGAGCTCACTGATTTGGCCTTACAGGAGGCCTTGTGTTGCTTTCCTTTCTGACAAGCAACACAAGTGTGGTCATTTTGAAAAATATTTGAAGGTAAACCTCTTACAAGGTTTCCCTTCACAAGTTTGTTTAAGTTTTTAAAGTTAACATGACCCAACCTCCTATGCCATTTGTTAGATTCATCAATTGTGGCTTTTGCAATTAAACAAGCTAAACCTCCTGAAGGAACAATGTTCTCTAAATTGAAACTATACAATCTGTTTTGTCTAGGGATTCTAAGTAAGACTTGATTTACATCAGGTAACTTAAATTCAGGAGACAAAACAAGACATTCAGAATTAGTGAAAAGAACTTTGTTCTTCTTGTCACAGATTTGTGACACAGAAAAGAGATTGAAATGCTGTAGTTCTTTCACAAAGCACACATCTTTAAAATCTAACTTTCCTATTTTTATTTTACCTTTACCAGTTATGTAACCTTTACTTCCTCCAAAAGTAACAGGGCCACCATTAAAGTCTTAATATTCAGCAATGTAGGCCTTGTTTCCAGTCATGTGCCTGGAACATCCACTATCAACTATCCCTTTGTTCTGTAAAGTTCTATGTGGATAATCCTGCACATCAAAGAAAAGAGATTAGTTTCTCTTAGGGACCCAAACCTATTTGGGCTTGAGTTTGCCTAGTGGATCTTTGAAAGTGAAACAATTTCTAAGACTTGATCCACCATTGTATTTGGAGACTTTGTGCCAGTGGTGTCTTTGTTGTCTCTAATTACAACCTGCTGAGGGCTTAACAGCAGTTTCCCTTTTTCCCCCAACAGCACTAACTGCATTTACCTTAGTAGTATTAACCTTTTGTTTTATAAAATTTTTCCTAAGTGCTGTTGTGTTATTAAAAGGCCTTGAAAATGGTGAATGAGTTTTATAAAAAATAGTTGCTAGTCTAACTCTATTCACAATAGGCTTAACAATATTAAATTTCATAGCAGCATTAGTTGGTACTGCCTGCCTGTTAAAATTATGCCTAGCAGTACTAACATTGTTAGTGTCGCTAGCTCTAGCAGCATTAACTAGAATTTTGCTAGTTCTAGTTAGTACTGCTGTAGGAACAAATTGGTTCATATGATTCACTCTTTGCACATTATTCCAAATTGGCCTTATCTCCCTTTGACTAGAATTCCTTTTCATCCTATTATTTAACTCAGCTTGTTTAGCCATCCTCTTTTCATGGAAATCACAATCTCTGATAAGATGACTAAGACTTCCACATACAAAACATGCTCTTGCAGTAAACCCATACCCCAACCCTTTCTTGTCAACTGTAGGATTTTTACTATGTGTGAATTGATTCTTAACAGTTTCCCTAGGAGATTTTACTTGCTGGTTAGCAAAACTAGGTGTTTCCTGTTCTTCTGTTTGTAGTGACACATGCTCATCTTCACTATCTGATTCATACTCCTCTATGATAGGAGCATCAGACCAAACCTTAGGTTGACTTACTACTTTGGGTTCATTGACAGTTGGTTCAGGCAAAGGTTCCTGTGTTTCAACACTACAATCTGATTCACAAGTATCAAAATCACTGGTTTGGGTTTCAGATTCAGTAGTTTGAGATTGTTTTGGACCATATGTAAATTGTGAGTAATCTATTTCTACATCAGGTCTAGATGGCATGTAATTCCCTGTCATGGGTGGAGGTACAACATGCATTCCTCCTGCTGTAACAAACCTATCATACAAAGGTTGATTTTCTAACTCACTTTCCTTACTCATAAACACACTTTGTAAAACTTCATTTTCATAACTCAAAATGCCATCATATCTGTGATCCCCATACCCAAGCCCAAATTTATCATTAGCACTCATTTGGGTATTTAGCAGTTTACCAAGATTTTTAGAAGAGTTGTGCCATTTTTCTACTTTAGCTTTTAAATCTTCTTTTTCTTTTTGAGCTTCTGCCAGCAGTTTCTTATGGTATGTAAGGACATCAGTTTTATCATCTAAGTCTATTTTCATAAACTTTATATTTTCCTCATACCAAAGTTGACCTTGTTGATGAGCAACTAATTATGCTTTAACTTTCTTTAGACCTTGAGTATATGCCTTTATTTCTATGCTTGCATCACTAAGTTGTTCTCTCTGAGCATCATACAGTTTTTTAAGTTTAACATAAGACTCTTTACATTCATTTGAACAAGAAGTTACCTCTGTGTATGAGCCTGAGCTGTTGCAAGCCATTAAAGCATAATCTTCTTCTTCTTCTGAGTGACTGGTCCAATCTACACCTTCTCCATCAATAGTCACCAATGCTTTAGAGTCCTCTGGCTTACCAGATCTTCTCCCATCCTTATTGCCAGAGTTCTAAGCATCTCTCTTCCTACTATCTTGATTTCCTTTGGTTCTACACTCTCTAGCAAAATGGCATGTCTTGTGGCAATTGTAGCACTCGACTTTGGTTTTATCAAAACTAATTGGTTCCTTTGCATCAAATTGTAGCTTTCTACCAGTCTTTTTGTAGAACTTTTTCATTCTCATCGAAATCATGGCCACCTGCCATTTCAAGTCCATTTCTTCTAAGATAAATTCATCAAGCTATTCCAAGTCCTCATGATCCAATTGAGGGCAACTGGATTGATTTGCAAGTAAGGAGTATGATGAAGTTTGTTCATACTCTGAGTTTTGACCAGAAGTATTAGAAACACTATAAGCGGTACTAACATCATTAGTACTACTGGTTTTCTCAGAGACAAATGCCACATTTTGCGTGCTAAAGGATGATGCAGCAGAGCCTTTTACATCATTCTCAAAGACTCTTAGATTATTATACAGATCATCAAAGCTGAGACTATCCACTCCTGGCTTGGTCCTCATGATTAAGGAAACTTGAGACCAGGCAGAAGGTAGAGATCTAAGGAATTTCTGATTTACATCCTTAGTGGATACACCTGCCCCATGAATCTCTAATTGACTCAGAAGACTTTGGAATCTGTCATACCCTTTATGCAGTCCTTCTGAGTTTGTTACAGAGAAACCTTCAAACTGTTGCTTTAGAATATACTTCTGCATCTTCTTTGACTAGTCATTTCCACTAAATCTAGATTTGATGGCATCCCACATCTCTTTTGCATCAGTTATTTTATGAAATTTAGCAAGATGATCTTCTGGTAAAGCCATAAGCAAAGTGGTCCTGGCTTTTCTTTCTCTTTCTCTGGCTAAGATCTCTTCTGCAGTCTTTGGAGGTAGAACCTTGATTTGACCTTGTGTATCTGTGGTGATTGATACAAGTCTATTTCCATTTTGTATAACTTCCCAGATAGGATAGTCTGTATGGGCTAAATAATGTTCCATTTTCATGGCCCATATATCGTATTCTCCCTTCTTGAGAATAGGAAGTTTGATGGTTGAAACAGTGTGAGGAGTTTGTTGTGTTTGTGTTTGTGATGATGGTTGTGGTGGTGGTGGTGGAATTTCCTCTTGTGAACCAGACATGATTAGATTTGTAAGGTAGAGATTTATAACTTGTTTCTGTTCTTCTTACTCAGAGTTTCTCACAGGCTCTGATACCACTTGTAAGTCCCAAACTGAACATATCTTTAGAGCCTGCTAAGGGTGATAGTCAACTTGTATAAATACAGATTGACTATATAGAAACACTGATTATGAATACTAATTGTATATGCGAAATCTACACAATAGTACTAAGAAGAACAATGAAAAACTAAACTTTGATTTCTATTAATCTATTAAAGTGATTACAAATTACTAACTATGAGATATGGTTGTATGAGATGAGTTGTTCTTTTTCTCCTCTCTCTGATGCCGTAGGGTTCCTTTTATAGACCAAGGACAAACCCTAACAGACTTACAAAATGCATAAAAGATAATACATATCATTTCCTACGATATCTCATACATATCTCTTAAACGGTACTAACTATTTTATACTAACGATACTAACTATTTGATCAGTACTTAACATTTTGTACTGTCAGTACTAACTATTACTAGCGGTACTAAGTATAGAACTAACGGTATTAAGTTAAGAATGTATAATTCCTAACATTTTAGGTTTTACAAAATTCCGCATCAAGTTTTTGGCGCCGTTGTCGGGGAATAGTCTAGGTTTCAGATTCTATCTAGCTTAGCTCTACTCACAAGATTCCTATAAAGTAAGATTTTTATTTTCTTTTAGATTAGCTTTCTTGTAGTTTATCTTTTCTTCGCCCCCTTTGTTTTGTAAGCTTTCTTTTCGTTAACCATCATGGGAGATAAAAGCAACCCTGTACTTTAGGAGATTATTTCCAACCAAGCCACGAGGGCTATAAAACACTATTGAGCTCCCCAAAAGAGACAATGTGTTACCTATGCGATCTGACACCATCCAATTTATGCAAAGCGGATATGCATTCCACGAACTCTGATTTAGAGATACAAACCAACCCCTTAAGGATATTCTAAAACTTGTGGACTCACTTGACCTTAATGGTGCAAATAGGAAAAGGACGTGACAACGTTTATTTCAAGTTTCCCTTCACGATCAAGCTAGTAATTGGCTTGAACATTTACCCACGAGATCCATCTCCACTTGGGAGGATCTCACTACCCCTTTTCTTGCTTAGTTTTTCCTACCGAGGAGAACTACCAAACTCAAAAATGACATCTTGATGTTCCAACATCATCATGGGGAATCTCTTTCTGAAGCATGTACTTGTTTCAAGGAGTTACTTAAAAAAGTCCCTCATCATGGCATCGATCTTTGCCTCCAAGTCCAAATCTTTTATGACCATGTCAATCAAGCTACAAGGCGTGACATCAATCTTTCGGCCAGTGACAAGCTACTTAACAAAAGTGCCAAAGAATCTTAAGAACTAATAGAGGATCTCGCCATCTATGACAACGAAACTTGGATGACCTAAGAGACCTTGCAAAACCGGTCAAGGAGATCTCTTTGACTCAAGATGTCCTGGGTACATCCAACCGTTGTCTCATTGAGCTAGAAAATCAAGTCCAACGCTTGATGTAAGCTCACTTTGCTCCTAAACCATCTGTTCAAGTAAACAAAATCGCTACTTCATGTGAGATTTTTGGTTGTCCTTACGACACTCAATATTGCATGGAAAATCTCGAGCATGCTTTTGTTGATTATGCATCCTCGCGTACCGACAAAGCGGGAGGTAAGTGGTTCACTTTTAAACCTGAGCAAAACACCTTTGGTGACACCTATAATCCATTTTGGAGAAGTCACCCAAACTTTAGTTGGGGGCAACCTTAAAATTCTCAAAGCAATTTTTCAAACCCACCTAATCGTTTTCAACCAAATGGTCCGCCCCCGAACAACACTTTCAACAGCAATCCTTAAAATTTTCACAATCAATCAAATCTCCAAGGATTGATGTCTAACTTTATGGCATTTCAAGACGCTCGGTTATCCAAGTTTGAAGTCGATTTCAAACAACAACAAAGCGAGATGACCAATAAAATTGACACTTTTTTGAAGGATCAATAACCAAATGACGGGAGCACTTCCAAGTAACACTGTTAAGAACCCAAAATTGAATGTTAACTCCACCTCTTTAGTTCCGTCTACTCGTTCTTACCCAATGGAAGATCCCCAAAGCTCTTCTAATCCTTTCAACTCGGTT
Source organism: Tanacetum coccineum (assembly GCA_026074375.1). NCBI lineage: Eukaryota > Viridiplantae > Streptophyta > Magnoliopsida > Asterales > Asteraceae > Tanacetum > Tanacetum coccineum. Next base: position 83,775 of record BQNB010000181.1, on the reverse strand, counting down.
AATGCTATCAAAACGTGTTTCAAATCAACAATTATTTTGCCAAAAGACCAACAACAAATTAAAACTTTAACATTCGATAACATTCAAACACCAAAATCAAAAGAACCCGAAAAAGCTCGAGAAGATGAATTCAAGGATTTGCATCTTATTCTACTGGTTCTTGAAGTTCTAGCTCATGCTCCTATGTACAACGCCATTTTAGATAAATATGTCGAGAGTCTTGAGTTTGAAAAAATGGGTCCGCGTTCATTCAAAGCAAAATGACAAAGAAAATGAAGGACTCTGGATTATTCATCTTACCTTGTATACTCGGGGATTCTGAGCCTTTTGATACCTTAGCCGATTTAGGGTTGTGCGTGAATTTAATCCCATTATGTCTCTTCAAAAAGCTAAAATTTGGATTATTAGAAGAGACCGAAAATGTCCTAGGGTTAACAGATGGAACTAAGTCATACCCCATAGGAATTGTAAGGGACATAGAGGTCTATGAAGGAAAATTGAAACTCTTGGAAGACTTTTACGTAATAGACATGGAAAAAGACCATACTTGTCCATTACTTGTTGGAAGAGGATTTTTAGCAACCGCTAGTGCCGTAATAGATTGTAAGAAATCTAAGATAGCTGTAGGAGAAGGAATCACTAGGTTGATATATGGAGTTAGAGAAGTTGGCAAGGTCAAGAGGATGTGCCGTATTGGACTACCATAGCAAGACGAAAATCTTACGACCCGCGACCTAGCACAAATGACATAGGTTCCAACCCCTTTACTATTTGGAGAAAGACTTTAAGTATAACCATGTACCCGGGGAATGTGAAATATCTAGGGATGCCGAACTTAATCATTTTAGGGATGTATTAGTGTTTAGGAAAATGGTGGAATTCCTAAGAGCTATACCGGTTAATTTTAAGGGAAATATATGGGAATCGAGGATATGATTGATAAGAAGATAGATTGGAAAAAGCCATCGAAAAAAGGAGATGGTGCATGGAACATTAGGATTGAATTAATTGATCCCGATGGAGAGAAATTCAATGGAGTTTTTCAATCAATTCCCACAACTAAGAAACTATATGAGAAAAAAAAAACCAAGTGATATCCTCGACTTGGAACATTTCTGTAGAACCATAAAGGAGGGGTGAATACTGTTTTCTTGACTTCTTCAAAGTTTATAAAACTTCAAGTCTTGAAAGAGCCGAGTGGTGTACTAATCTACTTTGCAATGAGAACAATAAGTAGATAGAGAGAAGAAGAGACACCACGATATATACTGATTCGGGAAGGGAGGTTTAGTCCATCCGTACGTCCAGTTTTGAATCCAAGACTCCGATACTACACTAGTATAATCCTTATGGTAGACTATAAACCGTATTACAATTTAACTCCACCGATTTTCAACAAAGACCGACGCTCACTAAGAAGAGTTACTACCTACGGTATTGCGCCCTCAGAATCCACCCCTAAAAACCCGTGATTCGACTTAACCTATTATGACAACTGGCAATTTGTTTTCTTTCAGATTTCTATTTTTGTGATTTTATATACCATTTTTACTTTTTACGGTTGTGTGAATTAATTTACGTGAAACTGGGAAGTTATCCCGCGTATAACTGAAAACCGTCATTAGACGCGTTCTGGCTTTCGTATAAGTGTAGTCTTTTTACGACTATCACGTTTTGACTTAAAGAGCATATATTTAATGTATTATATTTTTATTTTAGATGTCATGTGTTTTTTAATTGTTGCGAGTTACGTAAACCATAACTTGTGCATGCATGTAAATATCTAGATGCACTAAATAAATATCACCGTGCATGATATTTAAAAATTTGATCATTTTGGTCCCCCCTTGGTCTTGGTTCGTCCGCACACCCCTATAGCCAACACCGTTCCAATTTTTCTAGCTACTTAGTTCTCTTGGTACACTTGGTCTAGTCCTTTTGGTCTTGCCAACCTTGGATGCCATCCTATGTGCAATATTATAAGACTAGGTTCATTTTATTCATGCTCATTTACTTCTCACACTAAAACATACACTAAGCAAAAAAAATTCTCTCATCTTTTATTCTTTCTTTCTTGTTCAACACCACTAAACAAACACACACACTTTTGTGTTTTGTTTTTCCTTCTTCACAAATATTGGTGGTTAGTTACTAGTGATTCTTGGTTGTTGTTTTCGGGTTATTCAAGATTTCATTCGGGTTATATTCAAGTTCATTTCGGGTTAAGATTCTTTAACCTTTCATCAATTTTCTACACCTTAAGCTATATTCATCATCTCTTCTTTTTCGTACACTTTTATTCATGTGCACATCTTGGGTTCTTTCAAAAACGTCATCACCTGTGTTTGCGAAAAGATTTTTACAAGGAACTAACAAAATAAAAAAAGGTTGTACAACTTATTTATGTTTTTGAGTTTTTCTTAATTTTGTTGTACTTTTGGATTAATATTGTGATTTAGAGTGTTAAAAGTGGTTTATAAGTGATTAAAAGTGGATTATAAGTATTGAAAGTGGTTTATGTTGTTGTTGTAACAATCGGTAGAAGGGGTTAGGTAGACTTGGAGTTGTTGAGTGTTGGTAACAATCGGTGGAATGGATTTAGGTTCGTTATTGAAGTTGTGTGGTTTGCGGATAAAAATATAGTGTAGTTTTGTTAGTAAACACATGATGTCCATATTTTTAATGAGGTAAATCAAGTCATTAAAATCACTTTAAAATGTCGAGAGTCTAAAAAGATATTAGTACGCATAAATACGAACACGTGGATATAAAGAACCCTAAAACGGACTTAAAACGAGTGGGTTGTGACTAAAAGAAGTTCGGACGAAAACTAGTATTTTTCCAGCTCAAAACTATTTTTAACACAATCTGTCTAGTTTACGTTTTCAGGTTTTTGACCCATTTGGAGTCCGAGTTAGGTGATGAGAACGTTACAAACTTTGTACGTGCATCATTTCCCTATCGATTGATTGAAATCTAAAGCACGTATACTTTATTAGGTCACGTTAGGACATTCGTACTCATTCGTTAGTTGTTGATTATTCCTGCTTCACCTTCTACAAAGGTGAGTTTCATAGCCCAATACTTTTTACTGTTTTACGAATATTTTTATTCCAACTTGGGGTGAGACATGCTCTGTTTTCTGTTTTACTTTGGACGTTTTACTTTTAATGATTACGGTTAGTCTAAGTACCGATAGCTCACTTGCCCATAGTTGTGATTGTTGATTGTGTACGTGTTACTAGCTAGAGTGATGTAGATAGATCTATCGGGATTAGCTATCCCCGTCCGGGATACGGACGTATACCATGTTAAACTGTGGGTGAATCTAGGCACCTACGGAGTTACCATACTTAGCATACTTGGTGCATTTTGTTGTTAGCTTCGGTGTCTTAATTTAGTACTACCATAATACCTTTTGGTGACATATTGTATGTGTTACAATAGTCGCGCTAAACTAAACTTGCGTCCATACTTAACGTTTAATATAAACCTATGAACTCACCAACATTATTGTTGACCTTTTAGCATGTTTATCTCAGGTACCTATCTGTAAAAATATTTAAAGCGCATTTGGAGTCAGCATGCATACACGACTTTCTACATGAAACTTATATAAAACATAAAGCATAGATGTTATATCTAATGCTGACTTACTCTGATTATTTCAACTATGTAAAACTTCACCTTTTATTTAATAAACGATGTATATTTTTTCAAAACGTTCATATAGTGGTCGTTCCCTGTACTTTGTGTTTGAGATACTTTACGAACATCACGCCCCTATATTTCCTATTCCGTTACGCTATGTTTGGGGGTGTGACGCCTATAACTCTAAAAGCCTTCCCCTTGGAAGCTTTCCAAAATCCCAACTAGATCCTTAATGATCTAAGCATGATCCCACGAATACAAGACTTCCCTTACAACTCGATTGAATAAAAGATAGATGGGTGAACCAAGTTCTAACCTAACGTAGACACTCGATTCTAAAGAAGGGTATGAGAAAAAAAGACCCTCGACAAAACACACAAGTATGGATTCGGTACTTGTGTGACTCTCTTGCGGAGATGCATGTTCTTTAATAAATGATAGAAGAGAAGATTAAGAACACAAAAGGTGTTAGACTTAGAGGATTAGAGGAGAGAAATGTGAGGAAAGAATGTTTGCAAGAGGTGAGGAATATAAAGGCCAAGGGTGGGTATTTATAGGCCAAAAGTCCCAAATGTGGGAAAATAATTCGAGCCTGGAGCGCTGCCCGCGCGTCAACGCGTCAGATACCTGAAATTGTATTCTTTAGGACTTAGGCATTTTAAATACCCTCACTTGTTAAACCTCTAATTGTACTTCACGCTATGACCTTTCAATCATTCTTATACTCAATGTCAACCAACTCAAATACCCATTTGATAAAACATTTGTGAAGTATTAAAAGCGTTTTGCTTATCCGATAATGTAATGAGAGAAAAGGATTATCAGAAAGGGGTATTTTAGGTATTCCTCATAGTGTAACTAGCTTAGTTGACATCCAACTAAAGATTTGAAATAGCTAGTTAGGGTATAAGAGAATATTCTTGGAATATTCTTAGCTTAGAGAGAAAGGGGGGAAAGATTTAAAATTTAAATTTCAAAATCTTTAAGCACATGTTGGATAAAAAGGAATGGGTTATGTATGAGTTGTCATGATGTGACATAAGGGAGCCTCTTGATATTTGTTTGAAATGGAGGGTGAGGATGTAAAGAGAAGTGTTGGTCCCCTTGAATGTGGTATTAGGTTTATCAAGTTAAACTAATCATATTCTATGGCAACAAAGTGAGTTTTAAACAAATATATAAGAACAACATAAAGAACAAGTTTAAAACACATAGAAGTAATTTTTCAACGTATAGGTTCTTATTTGTTGATCCCAATAGAATAGATCTTGCTTAGCTTGTATAAGCCTAAGTTGTATTGAATAAATCCAAAACAACTATGATAGAAACTTTGATTGTGAATATCAAAGACTATGCGGAATCTAGTCAATGATACTAAGAAGAATTTCAATGAAACAGTAATAAATAAGATCAATAACAAACAGTTTACCCAACTTTCAGCTTCAATATAATACAAACACTCTTAATAGTGTTAGGGTTACAAAACTTAAAACTATATCGATATCAAAACAAAACGATTTCTAGATATCTAACTCTATGCCTTAGGACCTCCTTTTATACACCAAGGAGTCCTAACAGGCTTACAATATTTTCCTAAGTTATCATGATCTTCTAAACAAATAACTTATACATATCTTTTACAAAAATATCTCATACTTATCACATAAGCAATCTTTATCTTTTCTCTGATAAGTCTTTGATATCTTCTTTGTCAGCATAAACTCTTCCAGCAGTTGTTATCTTTAAACAGTTGTAACTTTTACACCAACAGTAGTAACTATTGTACCAGCAACACTAACTGTGTACAAGCAACATTAACTACTTAGAAAGTTTTCTTCAATCTTCATCAACAGTACTAAGTTACACTAGCAGTACTAACTTTACTCTAGCAGTAGTAACTAGCAGTACTAACTTACACTAGCAGTAGTAACTAGCAATACTAACTACTTAACATATTTTCCATTAAGATTACTAACAACACTAATTTATACTTAGCAGCAGTAACTAATACCTTAACAGTCTTAACTTCCACTTAGCAGTAGTAACTTCCAAACAGCATTAAGAGGCTTTTAATCCCAACATTATTAGAATCAAATAAAGAATCGTTGACATACCTTTCTAGCAGAATAGCAAGGTGATTGAATGACAATTGGGTTATGATCTCCTTCTAACTTAAACTCTAACCAAAGTTAAGAGTATAAGAAAACAAACTATTCGACTAAAACTGAAGCTTCAGCTTCAGCTTCAGCAGTTTCTATTTAGTTTGTTTGAGAGATAGATGCTCTTCAATGTATTTCACATTAATTGGAAGAGATAACATTTACTCTCACTATCCATTTCCTTTTATAGGTAAAGGAATTAGGGTTTACAAGTTAACCTAGTACGCGTGTCATGCATCCAATGGGTGGTTGAGATCTCATTTAATGCAGACATGATTTAAGGTACTAGGTACAATCCTTTAGGGAAAGTTGATGTACTTCTATACCAACTTTAGAAGTAGCTATTCCCAAAGAGATTGCTTTATTCCTTTTGACTTAAAGCAATCTTTTTCCCGCCTTGTAAACCTTCTAGAAGTGAAACATTTTGTTTCAATCTTCTAAGAAGGAGATCGACATCGTTCAGCTTGGAATTGTCAACCAAACTGAACTGAAGCTCTTGCTAAGGACTTGTCTTCAGTTTTTGAACCGCCACATAAATTGAAGTGAAGATGATCTTGATCTTCTAAGTACTTGAAGAACTGGAGCTGAACTTTCTTTAGCGACTCAAGCTGAACTTTCTTCAGCGTGATTAATACTTAGAAGATTTTATGTTTAAATCTACTGAGAGACTGAAGGGCTGAGGAACTGACCCCAATAATCTCCCCCTATTTGAATATACAAATAGCCTAAGTTAAAATCAGTTGTAAGTGAGCAAAACAACTTCTTCTTACACAACTGATATAAATTGAACAACATAAACCGATAACCACTTCTATTAACTTTCATTACAACATAATACAAAAGATAAAGTTATTACAAGTAATTACATTTGCTACTACCTCAGTTGCTCAATGGGCCTTATTTGCTTGTGTGGGTTTAGATTTCTTTTGTCAACTTCAGCAAGCAAAAGAGCACTGAAGGTCCTGGCATGATCATTAAGGCTAGGACCTTGATGAAGTCTGAAGAAGATTTCTTGTACAGTTCTCAGCATTTCATTTAGGAAATCTCTAAAGTCTTCAATGGTAACAAAGTCTTGTCCGTGATAAGAGTTGAACATGATTATACCCAGGACTGGTTCATTCAGCACAGTTCCAGCTGGATGATCTTCATACTGAACTGATGACTTGAGCCTTTTGTTTGCTCTGAAGTAGTCATGGATGTCATCAACATGCTTTCTTTTCTTATTTGCGAGATCATTTAGCTTGTCAAGTGGATCTTGTTCACTGAGAGGTTTATCCAAGTCAATTCTTAGTTCGGCTTCTATTTTGTGAAGATAGTCCATTTTTGTCTAAATTTGTTCATAGATGGTGGACCATCCTTTTCCTTTTCTGTTTGGACAAGCTTTCACTACTTCTCTCCATTCACCCAGATGTAAATCATTGGCTTTGAAATTAGGAATGACTTCACTTGTACCATCCTCCCTGTACACCTTTAGTGTAATTGGACCCTTCCTAGTCAAGACATCACAGTTTGTGATTATAGACTTTGCTCTTATATTCAGCATTTTGTCATAGTAGTTGTCATACTGTAACTTGGCTTTGTAGTACTTAGACACCACATCTGGACCAAGAAGATCAACCAGTTCTTCTTTTCTTACTTCCACTTCATGTTTGGCTGCTTCAGCTTTGGTAGACTCCTCAATTTTCTTTTGTGCCTTGATTTGTTCTTCAATAAGATGAATATGATTCCCATCTTTAGTGACAAAATCAAATTTCTTTAATTTCTTCTTTCTTGAGGATTCAACCTTGGATCCAGTCAAATTAACTATATCATCAGATTTACTATCACTGCCCTCTTCATCATCCTTTGAAGACATATCCTTTTTGGCCTTCTTGATATGCTCCCCCCAGGTTGAGAGGAGCTATTTAGAGGACTAGATATGAAAGGAGATTATAGTGATGTAGTTGAAGTGGTAGTGGTTGTGATTGGTGGTGTTGGGATGGGTTGTTGTTTGTTTATGTTAGCATCCTTTATAGCTTTTCTTTGAAATAACTAAGAGATGGTGTCTTGATTTGTGTTCTTCTCCCCCTCAGCAGGTTGAGTGCTAGCTTGGTCTGCTGAAGGAACACTAGCATCTTCAGTTTTCTTGGAAACAGATGCAATAGCCTGAGCAAATAGGTTCAAGGCTTCAGTAACTTTGTTGAGCAGACTTGGAAGAGCATCCAAGGTCTTGAGTTTAGCCTAAACTATTTCAACCTGTGTTGGTACTAAAAGAAATTCCACTGGAAGTTCCTACTGAAGAGTCTTCAGTTTAACAATTTGTGATGTAAGACTTGTGACAGTCTTTGTAAATTCTTCCAACTTGGTGGGAATATCTTTCAAATCCCCTAGTAGCTCAATTTAGAGTTCATGAATATGTTTCTTTAACCCTCTGACTTTTTCAGTTAGTTCATTAAACTTGGAGGGGAGTTCTTTTAGCTCAGTTAGTAATGAGCTTGTAAAGTCATGAGCAGATAAAATCTTTATAAATTCAGTTGTAAAGACTTAACTAAAAGCTCATCGAGCTGTTCTACATTTGGGAATGTTGTTGTTTATCCCTTCTTGACAGATCTTACTTAGCTTGTTAAAGCTTAGTTATATTGGATAGATCCAAGACAACTATAGTAGAAACTAATATTGAGAATATCACAAACTATGCGGAATCTAGTTTGCAATACTAAGAAGAACAATGAAACATCAAAAACTAGATCTTTACTAAACTTTTAATATATTGAATACTATTTTGAGTTACAAAATAGCTATGAATACTAACTATGATTGCTATGCAAACTATGAATACTAATATGAAAACTTGATATCTAGATCTATGCCTTAGGATTCCTTTTATACACCAAGGAAATGGGCTTACAAAACGCGTTACATAATCATGCATATCTATTCCTAATATATCTCATGCATATCACATAAGCAATACTAACAATACTAACTATTATAACTAACAGTACTAATAAACTGACAGTACTAACATTTTGTACTGGCAGTACTAACTATAACACTAACAGTACTAATGACTTAGATTATTTTCTCTAATCTTCAGCAGCAGTAGTTTCTTCAACCAGCAGTAGAAACTCTTATACCCAGCAGTACAAACTTGAGAAGCCTTTATTCCCAACAATCCTCCCCTAAACATGATATTCATCTTGTTAATCATCAAGTTTCTTCAAATTAAACCATCTATACTAAGAGGATGCTTCTAAACACTTTATTGTCTTGGTTTGTTTGCTAGTATAACAATTTTCCTTAAAATCTCATCTGCCATCTCTGAATATTGATCCACTTGCAGCTTGTTACACAGCATTAAAGTTAACAGCCCTCTTGTCAGTGGATAATCTTTCTCAACCAACATAAAGATATCATGTCCTCTGTCTGTAGATACATGGTGAACACCACATGTATCGTATAACCTCCATGTTAATGGATCATGCATATACCTCTGAAGGTTTCACAGAATGTCATCAGTATCATGTTCAAATAACCTCTTCAATTCAACCCATAATGTTCTTTATTTGTCATCAGTAGGATTTGTTGAACTGAGTCTTTCTTTAACCAAACTCCATAGCTTATCCAGGTCATCTCTATTAAATTTCTTTAACATATCATCAAAGGTCTGATAAGCTTCTGTATGGTTTCCAACTCTGATAATTTTCCAATACTTTCTTGTGTCTTCAAAGTAAACCTCCCAATCTATAATTAGATATTTGACCTGTAGGGATTCAACATAAACTTCTTCCACTGGAACTACCATTATCATTTGTTGTAAATCCTCTTGTGATATCTCATCTGCTTTTAGTTCTTCAGTTGGTTCTAAGCCTTCTCCAGTCTTTTACCTTTTTGAACTTTCTTCTTGAAGATTTAGACCTGCTCTTTTTGTTCTTTCTTTTTCCATAACAAAGTCCATAGGCACAAATGAGGTAACTTGTTTGTAAACATTATCAAACATCTCCTTGACTTCATAAAAGCTCTTTCCCTTGAAGTGTTCCTTCTTGTATCCTGCCATATTCTTCATATATGTGCACATGGTCTTTCTTTGCTGAGACATGGTTTGAGGTTTATTTTTTATTGCCTCATATCGTTGTGCTGCTTGTAGCTTCTTTCTTTTGTCAATGAGTTCTGCAAGTAGTCTTGCCCTTTCTTCAATGGATAGATTTTCCCTTTCTTCCTCTAATAGTTTCTGAGCCAGATCCTCATATGCTTGAATCTGAGCTTGAACATCATCCTAATCAATATCAGCAACTGGGGGATTAGCTTCATCTTCAGTAGTCTCACTTGCAAGTAGCTCTTCTTGTTCTGCATTAAACTTTGCTTCTTGTTCTGCATTAAATCTTGCTTGTTCTTCTTCATGCAACTTCTGAGCTAATTCTTCATCAAGGCTCATCTGAATCTGAACTCTCTTTTTGATCTTCTTTGGTTGCTCAGACTCTTGCATAATGGTTTACCCTTATCCTTTGTAGTCTTAGTAGTCTCACTTGATGAAGGAATAATGATGTTAACTTGTTGAACCATACCAGCAGTACTAACTGGCATCACCAGCAGTACTAACTGATTCTTCAGCAATACTAAATATCCTTCTAGCAGTACTAACTCCTTTACTGCCAATACTAACTGCTCTTCTTTTTCTAGTATAAGTGTTGACATTTTTCTTGGCTGCATCTGCAAGAACTTTAGCTGCACTAATAACTCTTAACTGGTCTTTAGATTGGTCTTCTTAACTACTAACCTTTGAAGGAGTAACCAAGGAAATTCTGGCATCTTGATCAATGTCTTCTACCATCCTCCCCTATTTGGAAGTATCCTCTGAACTCTCCTCATCATCTGAGACTACAATCTTGGCTCTCCTTCTAGCTTAGCTTGTCTTGACAGTCTGCTCTAACTTATTTACCTTTTTGATAAGTTTAGTTAAAGCAACACCATAGGTTTATTTTGTTTGCTTCAATTCTGTCTCCAAGCTGTCCACTTTGTTTGACAATTTTATACATAGAACTGTAAATTCATGTAGTGTCATACTGCCCTCATCACTTCCAGGTGTGTGACCTCCTTGGAGAGGTGAATCATGGGGCATAGTAGGGGACTTAGGGATGTTACCACTGACCTGTCCTGCATCTATGCTGACAGTAGTGGCAACCCCTCCATGAACATCATCCATACTTGTAAATGCAACTTCATCTGCTACATTGGTGTAAGTAGGAGAACTAGGCTGAGGGACCTCAGTTTCATGTCTGGTTGGTATCCTTGAGGGTGATGAAAGTGGTGGTTGTGACGTTGTTAGAGAACCTGAGGGTGTGTGATGGGACTCAACTGGGACTGTTGATCCTTCACCCTGCTGAATTGTACCTTGAACAAGCATTGTTAGAAATCAAGGAATGTCCACCCCAGTGTATACCTTAGAAGCCCTTCTCATATTGCTAAATAGTTTTTGTGTGAGGGTAGGAACAATATAAGTTATGTTTTGAGGTAGAAGATGTCTCTTATGCTTGTTCAAAAAGATTTGAATAAATCTTGGATACATTAAAAATTTAGACTTACTATCTAAGTTTTTCACCATGCCTTCAAAAATCATTTTAGAAAAGTTGAAAGTCCTGTTTGTGGCCAAGCAAATGATAGCAGTTGCTATATTGCTACTAAATTGTTCCCAAGCAGTCTTCTTAGGACTTAAACAATGAAGAATGGTATGGATTAAGAATCTCCATTGAGGGGAAAAGTGACCCTTTTGGAAGGTCAACTTGTCAGAGTTGGAAACATACCCCATAAGTGTAAGTTGTTCAAAGATTTCAGTATTAGGCAAAGTAGTAATACCATCAGAGTCTTCTAACTTGAGATGCCTCCTGATAGATGCCTCAGAAACAAGCTTAACTTTCCCATCTATTGTAGCAGTGATTTGTACTTCTCCAGAGTCTAGGGTGTTTGCAGCAGCAGTTTGCCAAAATTGTTGGATGAGTGAAACATGGATAGTAGGATTTTCAGTGAGAGCATACTTTATGTGACTTGTATTGAGAAAATAAACTATCTGATGAAAACCTTCACTTCCCTCTGTTTTGTGCAAGTAAGCGACCATGTTGTGTGTATCACAGAACTCCAAATTAGCCATTGTTGATTGTGAAAAGGTTGATTAAGGTATGGGATAGGTGCGGTTGTGAGAGTATGTGAGTTTGGCAAAGTTAATTGAAATATTATAAAGAGAGCTTAAGGTTGTGATTAGACTGACTTAATAAGATTGAATCTTTATCTTGAAGAAAGCTTATAAGGGAAAGAAAGATCAAGAAATATCTAAATTATAGACCCCTATAAGCTAAGTTATTGGCGGAAATATCTCAACGGCTATAATTAATTAAGGAAATTCTGTTATACCTCAAAAGTACTAACGGTATCATAACAATACTAAGATTAACCTAACAGTACTAAGTAGTGCCCAGCAGTACTAAGTTTTTCTGACTAACAGTACTAAATATGCCCAACAGTACTAAGTAATACCTAGCAGTATTAACTTTTGAGATACCAGTTTTAACCTCAATTTTGTTACAAAACGTATTTCCATCCCAATATTGATTCTTAAAAGCTCTCTTTCTGTTTTTGTTCTCACTTTATCTCTTAATTCTTTTGCTCACTAAGTCACTCTTTCTGGTTTTGTTTCACACATCTCTCTTTTCTTTTTGCTCATAATATCAGATAGTTTTATACAAATACCATCAATTCCTTTAGTTTCATGCTGTCCTCCCCACTTCTAACTGTGTTAACTCTTCAGAGAGGTGGATCATTAGACTGTTTAGATGTAACCTCAAACCTAGTTTAAGCTTTTGCACCCCCAATATGGTAACTTGGCACCTAGGACCACTACCTGAATTAGTTCCCTAAGGAAGAGATTCATTAAGTATTTGATTTTGAATCCATATCATCTGTCCACAACAATTAGCAGCAGCAACATATTCTGCTTCAGTAGTAGAGTTTGCAACTATAGTCTACTTTTTACATTGCCATGAAATCAACATTTTGCCAAGAAATTGACAACCTCCTGTTGTAGATTTCCTGTCAAGGCTAGCTCCAGCATAATCACTATCAAAAAAGACTTCCAAGTCAAATGGTGAATCTCTAGGATACCAAAGGCCCAATTTAGGCTGTCCTTTTAAGTATTTAAAGATCCTCTTCACTGCATGAAGGTCTGAAGTCTTTGGTGTAACTTGGAACCTTACACAAGCACACACAGCAAACATTATGTCAGGCCTAGAAGCTGTTAAGTACATCAATGATCCAATCATTGATCTATATAAATGAACATCTATATCCCCAGCTTCTTCATCCTTGTTCAATGCCTTGTTTGTCTCTATTGGAGTGCTTGCTGCCTTCACAGTGGTAAAATCAAACTTCTTCAATATATCAGCAACATATTTGTCTTGGCTAATGAAGATTTCATCCTCCTTCTGTTGTACTTGCAATCCTAAGAAGAAAGTGAGCTCCCCTATAGATCTCATCTGGAATCTCTTGTGCATCATCTGCTTAAATTCAACACATAAAGACTTCTTTGTAGACCCAAAGATGATATCATCAACATACACCTGTACTAACAGGATATCACCTCTGTCCTTCTTGATGAACAATGTTTTATCTATAATGCCTCTTTTGTATTTATTTTCCAATAAGTAGGCAGACAAGGTCTCATACCAGGCTCTAGGAGCTTGATGTAGACCATATAAAGCTTTTTCTGCCTTATAAACCTTATCAGGGAACTGTGGATCTTCAAAACCAGGAGGTTGGCACACATACACCTCTTCTTCAATAGTATCATATAAAAAGGCACTCTTCACATTCCTTTGGTACACAATAAGTCCCATAAATGATGCATAGGCTAAAAATAACCCGATTGCTTCAATCCTAGCAACAAGAGCAAAAACCTCATCATAATCAATTCCTTCTTCTTGAGTATAACCTTGTGCAACCAGTCTTGCCTTGTTTCTAACTACAATTCCTCTCTCATCTTTCTTGTTTTTATACACCTACTTAGTTCTAATAGCCCTCTTACCTTTAGGAAGATCTACTAGAGTCCAAACCTTTTGAAGTTTAAATTTCAGAAGCTCATCTTGCATTGCTTCTATCCAGCTTGGATCTGTCAAAACTTGAATCACCTTTTTGGGTTCATTTTGAGAGAGAAAACAGGAAAATAAGCAGTTCTGATAATCTTTATGATTTGTTCTCCTTTGCTTTTTGATGTAACTGACCATAGCATGTTCTTTAGAAATCTTGGTCATCCTCCTTGTTTGAGTAGCTAAATTTATGTCTCTAATGATCTGGTCTTTAGGATGATCATTGTGAATTCTGGTTGTGGGAATATGACTAACATTCATGGTGGTTTCCAAGTTGTTAAGGTTAGCCTTTGCACCCACATCTTCATCATCATATGCACCACTAAAGATACTAGTATCCTCTAAATCAGGTGTGAGAGGATCAGTAGGAAGATCATCAACATTAGCAAAATTTTGCCCAACAGTACTAACAGATGGACTAACAGTACTATCTCTATTAGTGTTGTTAGCATAACCTTCCTTCTGTTGAACATGCAAATTATCCAATTCAGCTATAAAAACTTGTACATTCTGGTCATTTTCTTTATTTGAAGCTCCTCCTTCTTTTTCTTGACCATTTCTTTTACCCTTATTTGCTGGTTCTTCATTAGTCTTTTTACTAGCATCATTAACAACTGCATCCTTTGAGCTATGTGGACTATCATAAAGTAATGGTAGCAGAATATATTATTGAGTAGGTACTGCATCAACATTATCCTTGATACCTGCATTCTTATTAGTTTGATTCCCTGCGGTAACCGGCTCATAATTCATAGAGTTTGTTAGTAAATCAATATCAAAAAGCCAATCTGATCCACTCCTTACAACATTGGGTTTGTTTTCAAGAAAGTTTATGTGCAGGTTCTCCTCTACTTTCCTAGTTCTAGTGTTAAATCCCCTAAAAGCCTTGCTATTTATAGAGTATCTAACAAAGAACCCCTCATCAGCCTTCTCATCAAATTTGCCCGTCGAGGGAAAACGACCCGGGAGGTTTTTGAGACGACTTTGGATTAGAAGTTCGTTTCTAGAACCCGACGGAAAATACTTACTATACTATTATTGATTATCTTCCTTATTATTACGTATTTGTATATTCTATATATATGTATTAAAAAGGACGGATCAGTGGGCATATGTGATTATGGGATTATTTAGAAATAAGATGTTTAGAGTGTGTGTGGAAGAGATGAAATCACTTGTTGGGTAAGAAAGTGAAACAAGTGATTAGTAAGAATGGGTAAAAGGATTTTGTAGAAGAATTATGGACTTGTACATGTGAGGAATATATGTGAGTTTGTAAAACATTTGTATGGGTAAGGAAGTGAGAAAAGTCAAAGTATGATTAACTTTCAAATACCACAAACTCAATTACTCATCTAGACTTTAATCCATGATAATCAACAATGGACTTGATTACTAATCATCTTGATGTAAACAAGCTAAGTGCTTTGCATCTTAAGTGATGCATATCCTATAATAGGAAAGGATGCATTTACGTAAAGTGATCTTTGACTTAGTTTGACCAATTAGGGAGTAAAACCCGTTATGTGATTAGGGACAGCGTAAATCCGGATTATGGTCAAATGATTACTTTTGCTTGTTGGTATGTTGAAAATATGATCATACTAGGTTTAGAAAGAAGTCGCGTTGTTGGGATTAAATGTCTTCTTTATGCTGTTGGAATTACTGCTGCTCAAGTTTATGTTAATACTGCTCAGTTGAAGTTAGTACTGCTTATGAACTTCAAGGAAAATATGCTAAGTGGTTACTACTGCTGGTACAAATGTTAATGCTGCTGGTTAAAGTTACTACTGCTAGTACAAAGACTGCTTGAAGTTAATACTACTGATGAAGTTACTACTGCTCAAGAAGATATTCTAATTTGTTAGTACTGCTAATACAAAAAGTTACTACTGCTAGTGTAAGTTAATATTGTTAATTAATGTTGCTTACTTGATATGTATTAGTTATTTATAGAAAAGATTTTATATACTTAGGAAAGTATTGTAAGTCGAGTAGGACTCCTTGGTGTATAAAAGGAGGTCTTAGGGCATAGAGATTGATGTACCAAACCATAGTTTTTATCAATCTTTGATAGCTTTAATGTCTTTGTAACCCTAATACTCTAAGAGTATTTGTATTATTATCATTAATAGTATTGGAGCTTATTTGTTGAATTGTTTGTTCATTGAATTACTGTTTATAAGGAAAAAAAAAATTCTTCTAAATATTAAAGATTAGATTCCGCATAATCTTTAATACATTCAAAAATAGTTTCTACTATAGTTGTGTTAGATTTATCTAATATAACTAAACCTTAAACAAAGCTTAAGGAATTCGATCCATTTAAGCGGGATCAACAAGTGGTATTAGAGCTTGTTGAGAACCTGTTTTTGATAAGAAGATATGGATCAAGATTCTGCACACATGTTGGCTGCATCTAAAGTTCCCATGCTCAAACCTGGTGAGTATAAGATCTAGAGGATGAGGATTAAATAATATATCCAGATAACAGACTATGCACTATGGAAAGTCATAGAAAATGGTGCAACCTTGCCAAAAACAAAAATTGTGGAAGGAGTTACGACAGAGTTGCCTATTACATCTGCTGAAGACAAGGCTCAGAGAAGATTAGAGGTGAAAGATAGAAGTATGACAAGTTTTTGATTACACCCTTTAAAATATATATATAAAAATATAAAATATACTTATAAATATATAAATCAAAGGATTAGAATCAAAAATCTCAATTATAGTAATCCTGGAGTATAATTCATGGGTCGTTATCCCCAACGAGCAATGCAATTGAAAGTCGATAGGCGTTTTGAGAATCGATGCTTGAATGGGACATATTTATTAATGGCAATCTAAATCTACAGAAATTAAGGCAATAACATAAAAAATCTTAGGTAAGACAAAATTTTTTAATAAAAACACAAAACGAGAATCTTAAACGGGGACCTAAAACCCTAATATTATCAAATTAAGTCCTAAAATGGATTTTTTGGTTTTTATAAGTCTTAGTTGACTAAAAAACTAGAACAAAGAAATCTAGACCAAAAACGAAGGTGACTAGGGCTTAAAAACTCTAAAAACGTGAACGGGATTCAATCTCGTTCTTTAAAAAAACAAAATTTTGCAATTTAAACCCTACGAAAGCAAATCTAATTTTCCTAAGTTCTAAATGTTAAAAGAAAATTTTCTCAAAAAAAGGTATTAATATTTTTTTGACTTTTTATAATTTATTATGAATTAAAAACATTTAAATGAAATTAATGTTTTAAATATACTAACTATTATAATAATTCTGAAATATAGCAAAAAGTAGCTTGAACAATGAGGGATCTAATAAAAATAAGCTTGTGAAAACAGCTTATCAAATAAGCAGTGAAATAAGCCAAAAACGGCTAATAAGCTAAAAGGCCTAATATGTATATAAAAGATTAAATTTTGCAAAAACTAACTGAAAAGTCTTCAAGGGCGAGTTGGTTGTGGTTTGTGGTGTGGTATTAATCGTTTGGTCGAATAGGGGTGTGGTCTGGTTCGAGTCATGCTCACTTCGGACTTCCCCTAATCTCATATATTTTTTAACATGCCATTTTTTTACAACTTTTTAGAGGCTAAAATAGACAAACTTTTACAAAACAACCTTTTTTTTTTTTATAAACAAAAAATAAGCACGAAATAAGCTGTTAAAAGTGACAGAATAAGCTAAACACTACTAAGCCATAATATGCTAACTGTTTGGCAAATTAAGCACTAATAAGCTAATGAAAACTTTAAGATAGGCTAAGACAGTAAAATTAGGCCATTTCATAAAATAGCACATTTTAGGAAGATAAATAAGCAACTACAAGAAGCTAGAAAATGACATTTTAATCAAAGCTATAAAATTTGAAATTTTAGTTATAACAATAAGCTCAAATAAGCTCTAAACTAAAGAGAATAAGCTAAAATGGGCTTAATCTAACCTAATAAGCTAAACTAAACCTAGAATAACAAAAAGCATTTAGCTTAATAGGCCTAAATAGCAATAAGCTTTTTGGCCAAAACTGTTAAGCAATACGGGGCCAAAAAAAAAGGAGGGACTTTTCTAGCTTAAAAATAAGCTAGCAAAAGGATCCTTATGGATAGTGGGCTTATACCTCTAAGAAAGAATGGCCATATGTACAATATGAAACAGAGAAAAAGTATTTTGAAATTCAAATAAGCACTTAAAAAGCTTCATGAAAAGGGCATCTCACACAGATTTAACACTTAGATAAATTTTTGCAAACTTTTGCAATCTTAACAAATCACCACTTTTGAGCTTAAAAATAAGCAAACAAACAGATCCTTATGGACTTTTAACCTACAAACAGATTAAGCTTAGACCTCAAAGAACTTATATCATCAATCAAAAGGGAGTTTGAAATTCAGGATTAAGCCAACAATAAGCAAATGAAAAAGCCATTTCTCAAAATTTTCCACCACTTAAACACTTTTTGAACAGTTTTGGTAAAACACAAAGCAAAACAATTTTGCCAGGCTATTGCTTTGGTTTCTACCTATTTTAACAATTGCATAAAACACACAAAAAACACACAAATAAAAAACAATAGCAAAAAGGCACAATCAATAAGCATCCAAAAATAAGCTATAAACTAACAGTTTCAAACAATGCACTCTTAAAACCTTGAAAATGAGATTTAACACTTAAACACTTAAACAAACTAAGTTTTTTTGGATAATTTAAGATAAGTTAAACTACCAAGAGTACAGATGCAATTTTGACCCATTTTGACCATAAACAGGTTAACCAAACACCCTTTAAAAACTGTTTAGCTTTTTTAAAGAGATTAATGCTTATTTAAAGCACACATTCAAAAGACCAGATGTTAAGTAAAACAAAGCATATTAATCAAATCTTAATAAACTAATATGCACTAAATAGCTACACTAAATCAAAACAATTTTTAAAGACTTATAACTACAGTTTCTAACTAATAAACTTGCACAAATAAAAATTTAATATATAAGCTAGTGCAATTTTAAGCACTCACATCATATATAAGCATAGTAAGCATAAATAAGCTTAAATAAACAGTAAATAATCTTGCTTAGTATTAAGCTAAAAAGGAAAAATTCAAAATGCCTTGCTCAAAACAAGGCAAACAAGCTTATAAATAAAGCTAGTTCTACTAAGCTCTAGCTTGTCAAAGACAAGCTAGTAAGAGTCCATAAGCCCATCCAAATCCTGCTTATCATCCAAAAAAGCTGTGGTATTTGGGGGTGAATTTTTTTTGTTTTTTTAAATTTTTTTTCTTAAATACCTTTTTCTTAAATGAAAACAGCTAGCTTATATGATTAAGAGCTTATAAGAGCTTATGAAAAACTTTTTAACTATAAGAAAACAGGAATCAACTCTTAAACTTAAAAACTTAAGAAACTTTCATTTGAACAATTAAAGATTACAATACTTGGAAATTAAAAGACAAATATTAAAAATTTCTTGAAAACTAAGAACTAGTTAAACTACTAAAAAACTAGATCGCAACAATGGCTTACAAAGGACCTATTTATACTAAGCTAATGAAGGTTCTAGGAGGTGTGCTTCTTTGCTGAGAGGGAAGCCGTGTGTGCTTCTTGTGTGAGTGTCTTCAAATACTCATCTTGGTCATCCAAATTGAGTAGTGCCCAAGCTCTTTAATCTTAGCCATCAAATCATTGTCTTGTTCCTTGGACGAATGATGTTGCAAGGGATTGCCAAGGTGGCAATTGGGGGGGATAAGGTATGTAGAGGTGTTGGTCGACATAGGGGAGAAGAAAGGGGAAGGATATCTTGTCTGGTAGTGAGGACAGGATACAAGAAGATGATGAATAGTACTTGGCGCCTTTTTGAATGTTTTAAAGTTGGCAAAACAAGCCCTCTAAGGTGTATTGTTGTATTGCAATGAATGTCCTTAGTGTGTTACAACCTTGGTCCTTGGAGTTTATAAATGTTTGCACCGTTAGTCCTTTTAAGGAATAGCAGGGTCAAACTATAAATGGGTAAGGGATTAACAGGAGAGTGGAGTTATAAGGGATGTGGTGTTGGGCTCATTGTTAGGTCGGGTATGGAAATAAATGGTGTTGGGATTTTATTAAGGCTTAAGGCTTTATAAGATATAAGTGGGCTTTCCTGAGCCCACTAGGTGGGTACGGGTGGGCCCACTTTTGGTAATTTAGGTTTTCGGGTTCGGTTTTCGATACTCTTTCTAAATCCACTTCCTGGGGTTAACTTTGACTTGACTTTGACTTTTTGACTTGGCTTTGATTTTGACTTTTTTATATGCTCTTTCCTTTCTCGTGCTCGATTTTGTCGTTTTGGCTTTGATTTTTGTCCTTTTCTTGGATATCCATTACCTGCATAATACAAATACAATGTATTTTTGGTACGTTTTTAGTCATTTAAGTCTGATTTTAGTGTCAATTGGTATTGTAATTAAACAATAACATAAGTTACTTTAATGATGGGCATTCCCAATGAACATCAATTAAAGTTTAACTCTATAAATGATGCTAAGAAGTTGCTAGAAGCTGTTGAAAAGAGATTTGGTGGGAATGAAGTTACTAAAAGACTCAAAGGAATCTTTTAAAGCAGCAATATAAAAACTTCACTGCTCCAAGCTCAGAGATGCTTGATCAAACTTTTGATAAGCTTTAAAAGCTTGTGAGTTCGTTGGAGCTTTTTGGTGAAAAGCTTTCACAAGAAGATGTTAATCAAAAGTTATTGAATGGAACACACATGTTGTTGTGTGGAGGAATAAAGCTGATATGGATACAATGAGCATGGATGATCTCTACAGTAACCTCAAGGTGTATGAACCAGAAGTTAAAAGGATGTCTAGCTCAAGTTCAAGCACACAGAACATGGCTTTTGTGTCCTCTTCAAATAACAACACTAGCAGTACTAATGAAGCAGTTAATACTGCTCATGGAATTTCTACTGCTAGCACTCAAGTTAATGTTGTTAAGTCTACAAATATTGATAACTTGAGTGATGTTGTTATTTGTGCATTCTTTACTAGTCAACCAAATAGTCCTCAACTTGCACATGAGGACTTGCAACAAATCCATCCAGATGACATGAAAGAGATGGATTTGAGATGGCAAATGGCCATGTTGACTATGAGGGCAAGAAGGTTTTTAAAGAATACATAAAGGAAGCTTACTGTTAATGGCAATGAGACTATTAGTTCTGATAAGTCCAAAGTGGAGTGCTACAACTGCCACAAGAGGGGACATTTTGCTAGGGAGTGCAGAGCTCCAAGAAATCAAGACAACAAGAACAAGGAAAGCTCAAGAAGGAGTGTGCCTGTGGAAATATCTACTTCTACAGCTTTGGTGTCATGTGATGGTCTTGGTGGATATGACTAAAGTGATCAGGCAGAAGAAAGGCCTAATTATGCACTCATGGCTTTCTCATCTTCAAATTCTGACTCAGAGGTATCCAATGATTCTATTTGTTCAAAATCTTGTTTGGAAACTGTTAAACTTCTTAAATCTCAAAATGATCATCTATTAAAAGATTTAAAGAAATCTGTGTTAATGGTTCTGGGTTGTAAGACAGGTTTAGAGTATGTGGAAGAAAAACTTAAAGTTTATAAAGCAAATGAGTCTATTTATTTACAAGATATTAATGGCTTAAAATTTGAAATTCATGTAGGAGAAATAACTATTAGAGGAGCGTAGGAAGAAGCTTGAAATAGTTCAATAAGAAAAAGATGGCATTCAAATTAATGTAGAATAAATTTGAAAATTCTCTAAAAGTTTTAACAAACTCATAGGTGTCAGATACGTTAACTATTGCTAGAAAAGTTTAGGCTATGAAAATTTTATGCAGTTCCTCCTTCCTACAAGGAAATTTCCATGCCTCCAACACCTGACTTGTTTTTCTATTGGTTTTGTTAAGTTGTTTAAGAGCCTGTAGTTGAGAACCATGTAAAGCTATGTCTAGTGAAGAAGAGCCTAAGGGTAGTTAGGAAGAATTATGATGCCCCAATTATTGAAGAATTGGTGTCAGATGAATGAGGAAAAGGGGACGTGTCTCAACCTAAACAGAAAAGGAAAAAAGTTAGCCTAGTATTGTTATGAATGTGATTTGTTCAAATCTAAACAACAAGAAAAGACTACTAGGAAAACTGTTAAACAAGTTGAGAAACATAGGCAAAACACTAACAGTCCAAGAGGCAATCAAAGAAATTAGAACAATATGATGTCTCAAAAACTAGGAAGCAATTTTAAGATGTTTAATAAGTCATGTTATGTATGTGGAAGCTTTGATCATTTGCAGGTTGATTGCAATTACCATCAAAAACAGTTTCAAAATCAAATGATGGTAAAACATATTTGGAACAATGCTCAAAGGGTGAATCATCAAAACTTTGCTAAAAAGACTTACCCCTGTGCTAAAAAGAACTTGGTTCCAAGAGCAGTACTAATGAAGTCTGGTTTAGTATCAATTAATACTGCTAGAATATTTCAAAACCAGCAGTATTGGTTAATACTGCTAGACAAGTTAATGCTACTCACTCAAAAACAACAGTGAATGCTGCTAGATCAATGTCATATCTTTCTAAAATAGCACATTCAACTGTTAAGAGGCCCATTCATAAGAACACAACATTTAAAAACAGTAATTTTAATCAAAGGGTTAATACTGTTAGGGGTAACAATTTTAATACTGCTAGGCCAAAAGCAGTAGTTAATGCCGTTAAGGGAAATAATGTTAATGTTGTTAAGGCATCAGCTTGTTGGGTTTGGAAACCAAAGACTAAAGTTTTAGACCATGTTTCTAAACACGACAGTGCATCAATCACCATAAAAAAGTTTGATTATGTTGATGCACAAGGTAGATCCAAGTCAGTGATGGATTGGGTCCCCAAAAGAAACTAATTTTCTTATCTAATGTGCTGGGCAATCCACAAATGGATCTACAGGATCAAGGAGTAATGATGGGTGTCAAGGGCAAAGGAAGGAACATGTCCTATCTCACTGACTTTAAAGTGGATGGGATATAATATTTAGATGGAGGATATGTTGCTTTGAGGAAACCCCTAAAGGAGGGAAAATCAACAGGAAAAGGTACAATTATAAACTGGTATTCTAGATTTTGAAAATTTGGTTATTTTATGTGTGGAGTTAAAGTTTAATCTCTTTAGTGTCTCACAAATGTGTGATAAAAAGAATAGTGTTCTTTTTAATGACACTGAATGTATTGTTTTATCTCCAAACTTTAAGTTAATTGATGAAAGTTAAGTTTTATTTAGAGTTTCTAGAAAAAACAATATTTATAGTGTTGATTTAAAGAACATAGTTCCTAAAGGAGGTTTAATTGCCTTTTTGCAAAAGCCACATCTGATGAATCTAAACTTTAGCATAGAAGGCTAGGTCACTTAAATTTTAAAACCTTGAATAAATTGGTTAAGAGAAATCTTGTAAGAAGTTTACCTTCCAAACTTTTTGAAAATGATCAAACCTGTGTTGCTTGTCAAAAGGGAAAGTAGCACAGAGTCTCTTATAAGTCCAAAACTAAGAACTCAATCAGTCTTCCTTTATATTTATTGCATATGGACTTGTTTGGTCCAACATTTGTAAAAATCCTTATGAAGAAAATGTATTGCCTAGTTGTCACAGATGATTATAATAGGTTTACATGGGTTTTCTTTCTAGCTACTAAGGATGAGACTAGTAGCATTCTTAAGTCCTTTATAATTAGGATAGAGAATCTAGTAGATCACAATGTTAAGGTGATTAGATATGATAATGATACTGAGTTCAAAAATAGAGAAATGAATCACTTTTGTGAAATAAAGGGTATTTTGAGACAATTTAGTGTAGCTAGAACTCCTCAACAAAATGGAATTGCTGAGAGGAGGAATAGAACACTAATTGAGGCTGCTAGGACTATGCTAGCTGATTCTAAGTTGCCAACTACTTTTTGGGCAGAAGCAGTTAATACTGCTTGCTATGTGCAAAATAGAGTGTTAGTAGTTAAGCCTCATAACAAGACCCCATATGAACTTTTTCATGGTAGAACACCAACTTTAAGTTTTATGAGACCATTTGGGTGTCCTGTTACCATTCTTAATACCATAGATCACTTAGGCAAATTTGATGGTAAGGCTGATGAAGGTTTCTTTGTTGGATACTCTTTGAATAGTAAAGCCTTTAGAGTATTCAATAGTAGAACAAGGATAGTGGAAGAAAACTTGCATATTAGGTTTAGTGAGAGTACACATAATGTTGTAGGTAGTGGACCAGATTGGCTATTTGATATTGATGCACTAACAAGAACAATGAATTATGAGCCAATTGTTGCAGGTACACAATCTAATGGTTTTGCAGATACAAAAGCAAGTGATAATACAGGTCAAGCTAGAAAGGAGACATAACCTGTCAAAAATTACATTTTGCTACCATTATGGCCTGCTAATCCACCATATTCCCAAGATCCAAAGAGTTCTCAAGATGATGGATCCAAACCTTCAAGTGATGATGGAAAGAAGGTTGATAAAGATTCAAGAAAAGATAGTGAAGGTATTGATCAAGAGAAGGAAGATAATGTTAACAACACTAACAATGTTAATGCTGCTAGCACAAATGAAGTTAATGCTGTTGGTGGAAAAACAAGCATTGAACTTCCACTTGATCCAAATATGCCTAAATTGGAAGATTATAGCATATTTAAAGATGATGAAGATGTTGGTGCAGAGGCTGACATGCACAATTTGGATACAACAATCGAAGTCAGTCTTATTCCAACTACAAGAATTCATAAAGATCATCCTGTTGATCAAGTGATTGGAGATTTACAATCAACTACACAAACAAGAAGGATGTCAAAGAGTTTGGAGGAACATGGGTTTTTTAGTACTATTCAACAAAGAACAATCCATAAAGACCTTCAAAACTGCTTGTTTGCTTACTTTTTATCACAGGAAGAACCCAAAAAGGTAATTCATGCATTGAAGGATCCAAGCTGGATAAAGGCTATGCAGGAAGAGGTTCTACAATTCAAGTTACAAGAAGTTTGGACTTTAGTGGATTTACCAAATAGAAAAAGGGCTATAGGCACTAAATGGGTTTTCAGGAGTAAAAAGGATGAAAGGGGAATTGTGATAAGAAATAAAGCAAGATTGGTTGCTCAAGGGTACACACAAGAATAGCTCAAGGTACACACAAGAAGAATGGATTGACTATGAAGAAGACTTGCCCATGTTGCAAGAAATTGATGCCAATAGGCTATTTTAGCTTAAGCTTCATTAAAGATTGTATGGTGTTCAAATAGATGAAAAAAGTGATTTCTCTATAGAAAGATTAAATGAAGATGTGTATGTATTCAACCACAGGATTTGAAATCAAACTATCTTGAAAGAGTATACAAGGTTGAAAAAGTCATTGTAGGACTACATCAAGCTCCTAGAGCCTTGGTATAAACCTTGTACAACATATCTGTTGACAATGGATTTCAAAAGGAAAATTTGACAAGCCTTATTCATCAAAAGGCACAAAGGTAATATTTTGCTGGTCCAAGTTTATGTGGATGATATCATCTTTGGTTCAACAAAGAAGGAGCTATGCATTGTCATTTTGAAAATTGATGAATGAGAAATTTTTAGATGAGTTCCTATGGGAAATCTTTCATTCTTCTTGGATTAACAAGTAAAGCAGAAGAAGGATGGCATATTCATTAGTCAAGATAAATATGTTGCTAAAATTTTAAAGAAATTTAGGGTTTACAGAAGTCAAGACTGCAAGCACACCAATGGAAACTCAAAATCCTTTGCTTAAGGATGAAGATGGTAAATAAGTGGAATTTTCATATTGAATAGTTCAATTAACGATTCATTGATGTATCTTACATCTTCAAGACCTGACATCATGTTTGTAGTGTGTGCCTGTGCTAGATACCAAGTCAATCCAAAGGTTTCACATCTTCATGCTGTGAAAAGGATTTTTAGGTACTTAAAAGGTCAACCAAAATTGGGCCTTTGGTATCCAAAAGATTCTTACTTTTGATTTGGTAGCATACACTGATAGTGATTATGCTGAGCAAGCTTTGATAGGAATCACAACAGAGGCCTGTCAATTCCTATATATTAGAATTAATACATGGCAGTGCAAAAAATAGACAGTGGTGCAAATTCCTAAACAGAAGCTGAGTATGTGGCTTCTTTAAGTTGTTGTGGACAAGTGCTTTGGATTCAGAATCAACTACTTGATTATGAGTACAATTTTATGCATACCAAGATCTTTATTGATAATAACAATACTATTTGCATAATTAAAAATCATATTTTTCATTAAAAAACAAAAGCATATAAAGATCAAACGTCATTTTATTAGAGATTGCAATGAAAAGAAATTGATTCAAATGGTCAAAATCCATACTGACAAGAATGTTACAGATTTTGCTTACAAAAGCACATAGATGATAAGTATATTTCAATATTTGATTGCTAGTATTGAAGCTAAGGATCTTTAAGTCTTATATCTCTTATGTTTTTGTAGATTTTGGTATGAAGTAGTACTGTTATTTATGTCATAAAAAAGTTTCTGCTTGTTAAGTATAAATAGTTCTGATGGGTTTTATACTTGTAAAATTAACCCTTGCCGAGTTCAACCATTAGTATACTTAATATTGCCTAGGTATAATTTAATACTGATGATATTGTAAAAATTCTATGGCTTTGTTTTCTGGTTTTTGACTAATATATTGTAGGAAAATCAAAGAAAATGTTAGATTGATGTGATGGGAATAGCTTGTTTGGAATGTATTGAATATGTTAATGCAGGTGAATTAAAGTTAATGCTGCTAGACATAACTTACTACTGCTGAGTTACTACTTCTGGTTGTTGAGGTACTTTTTCATAATACTTCTAATAAGGGTATCAATCAATCATTTAAATTCGATTTCATTCTCTCAATACTCTCTATAATACAAACCCTAACTCAATTTTATTATCCATTATCAAAACCCAACATAAATGGAGACTCTAAAGTTTGCAGATACTCATAATATGGTCGCGTTTTTGTCTAAACCCACAAAGAGTGATGGGTTTAAACAAATTATGGATTTTTTGAATGCACACCCTATAAGGTATGCATTAACGATTAATCCTACTATATACATATTTCTTGCATTAAACAATTCTGGTCTACTGTCATCCTCAAAACTATCAATAGGGAAGAACAATTACATGCCCTAGTAGATGGCAAGAAGATAATCATCATTGAATCATCTATTAGAAGAGATCTTTAACTAGCAGATGAGGAAGGTGTTGATTGTTTACCAAATTCTATACCATTTTTTGTCAACTTACATTGATGGGGTAAGAGAAAATTTCACGAAAACTACTTTTTATAACCATTCTGTTCCCACAATGGAAATTTCTAATACAGACTATTTTATAGTGGTCAAGTCCAAAGACTAACTGCATGAAATGATTTAGTGATACTGTGACAACCGATCATTTTTCAAAGTTTAAATAACAATTTATCCCTTTTGACGTATTCGGTTACCCGACTTCGACTTTTATTTTCAAGTTAAAATAATTATTCGCAAACAGATAATTTTTCAAACTTATTTTAATAATAAATCATAATTATTATTACTTTCTTAATCGATTTCTAGTAAAATTTCTGATTTTAGAAACCCTCGCGAGCTTTAATACTTTAATAAGTCCGTTATATCAATCGAGAAATCACGAATGCCGTTTTTTAACCATTAGGTTTTATTTATTTTATTTTAAGTATTTTTCACCTTTTATTTGTATTAGACTTAATCCGAGTCAAAACTTGCGTTTTTATAAAAAGATTAACGAGTCCAATGTTATCGGGCCGGGGTTTACTTGATGTAACTTGGTTAATAAAAAATTTAAGTCCATAAACCCCCTCCCCATCCCCTTAGGCCGGCGGCCCAACACACAAAACACACCCCTTTTGATTTTGATCCAAAATCACTCAAGGCCTATTTATAAATTGAGTCCAACTAAAAACCCATTCCACCTTTATTAATAAAACACGACACACACATACACAGACTTAAAATACCATATAGACCAGTTCATCTCGCCCTCTCTTCATCTCACAGTGTACGACACAAGCTCTAAAAACCACCATCTTCACGATCAAATCTCTAACCAATCACTTCCTTTTAAACCTGAAATCATTCCCGACAATAACCCTCCTCATCCATCATTCACTAGAAAACACCATGCAACCAATTTTTAAATATTTTTGATTTCCTAAAAAATTTCCCTAAATCTTGGGGTTTAGATCAAATTAAGTGCAAGGGGGTCATCAAGGATATTAAGTTAAAGTATTTGGACAATTTGGGTAAATCAAATCAAGATTTGGGGGTCTCTTGTCCCCTCTTGTGGCTCGAACTAAACACAACCCAATTAGGGTTTGTGTTTGATCAATTTCTTTCACTTGATTTGGCATTGTAAGCACTTTTGTTTCTTTTTTTTTTCTAGTTTAATTTTTTTTATATACTTGCATGTGATTATTCTTATGTTTAAGAATCCATGAGGCTTAATGCATGATAATTATAGTGATGTTGGTGATTGTGATGTCTAAATAGAGAGATAGTAGTGTTAAGGGTATTGTGATGTTTAAAAGTGTGATTGAAATAGGGTTAAAAAGACACACAAAATAGGGCAGAAATTTTGCGATAAAATTTAGCGAGTCAAGTTTGTGAACTTAGATTATTATGGTCTAATATGATAGAGGTCGTCCAATGTCGTTCGATATAAAAACATTTTTAACCATAAAAACAATAAGTATATGCCGTTTGAAATTTGGAAAACGAAATCTTAATTTTCTGCACTTGGCATTTTTGAGTCAGAAATTTTAGTCGTCTTGCGAGCATCGTATCGGGGTCATACTAAACGTTTTCTTATTTCCCATTGTCTAAAACAACTACCGAAACCTACTTCTAAGAACTAGCCTCAACACTTTTTCAATTAAGTAAAAAGTGAGTTAAACGATTTTAACAAAAAGAGATTATGACAAGCTGCGTTTTTAGAGTCATGTAGCTGAAAGAATGCAGTGAGCACGACGGGTCAAAACTTAATATTTTTCGACTAAAATTTACTATAGCAACTTCATAAGGTGGTTATCTTAAAGAATTTTATTTTCAGATTTTCTGGATTGTAATAAGAGTGGATCTAAACAGGCGAAACTTATGCTAAGATCCCGCAGATCCGGAAATTGGACACTTGTGATTTTATATATTTCAAAAAAGTTAGAAATGGAAATAGTTTTTGGATGTCTACCAGTGGTATCAACAACACACATAGGTGTATGGATATAAAAGGAGAACGTCGGACTCGACCGTTTAGTACCTCATTAAGTAGTGTGAACATTTAGTAAAAACCGGCGAAATTTCAGAAATGATAGTTGTATCATTCTTGGTGATTCTTTAGCATGGATTCTTAAACGTAGAATATGATTACATGCCGATATATATAAATATGTATTTAATTACTCGTGTTACGTTACATCATATATAAGTATGAGTTTTAATTACGCGCCACCGTTATAGGTCGCGGTTGATTGTGGGCATTCATCTTTCTCGTCGAGATTTCATGATCACTACTTCTTTACTCGTGAAGTTTCATAGCCTCGCATTTAATTCTTTTTATTTATCAAAATCCGCGAGGCGATACATGCATGTTTAGAAAATGAACACAGGTGATTTATAATTATGTGGACGTTTTATGAGTGTATTGTTGTGGCCTTCCTTCAGAACCGATCAATACACCGCTAACCGGTGAACGCTAATGCAATAATAATAGATCTATTTTGGCCTAACGACCTGTCAGACGTGTGTTCCTTGCGAGGGCATACTGAGACATATTGTACTTAGTATTAGGAGTGTTAACACTCCAGGTTGGGCACATGGTTAAGGTTTGGTCCGTGGCTCTAGCATCGTTGTGATTGTTCTATGAACTAATATTTTGCTATGCTTGTGTTCAAAATGATTTTTTATAAACTCTATGGATTCACTCAACATTTTTGTTGATGTTTTTAGCATGTTTATCTCAGGTATATACTTGCTAGCTTGGATGGGATGAAATGCGGATATCGAAGGACGTGGACTTTGTGAACTTTGCACATATGATAAAATATTTTCTTTTAAAGAAACTTAAACATGTTGTGGATTATTTTGAAATGAGTTTTTATAAAGTTATTGGGACCTTATAACTCTTATCTTTTTAAATAAAAATTGAATGTCGTTTACTGTGACTCGTGAGCTTATATTATGAAGTAGCACCCCAATGTTGTATTCTGCTGCGTTGTAAATTTGAGGGTGTTATAAGTACTATGGCATCTGCCATTATCTGCTTAGCTACAAATCAGAAATTCAACTTTTCAAAATTCATTTTTGATAGTATGATTAGAAACTTAGATGATTTGTCTGGCAAATTTTTGATGTATCCAAGGTTTGTACAAGTATTTTTGGATCAACAACTTGATGGGATGTCAACTCATAAAAGAATATATATTGCACCCTCTCACACTAAAAAGATTTTTGGAAATATAAGAAGGGTAGGCAAAGGTTTTTCTGGTAGAGTAACACCTTTATTTCAAACAATGGCGGTACAAAACCAATTACAATCGGGTGAAGGTTTAGCAATTCCAACTGATCCCCATCACACACCCACTTTATTTAATCAACTTCTCAACTTCAAAAGACACAACAACCTAGGAAGCCTAAGAGAAAGGACACTCAGGTACCTCAGCCTAGTGATCCTATTAAAAATGTTACATATGAGGTTGTCTATAAGGAGTTGGGTGACAGTTTGGTGAGGGCTGCCACTACTGCTAGAGCAGGATAGTGGTAACGTAAATAAGACACAATCTAAGGCAACACCTAATGAATCTAGTTCCCAAGGAACTAATTTAGGTGGCAGTCCCTAGTGCTAAGAAACCATGGGGGATACTATTGCTCGAACTAAATTTGATAGTGTATCTAAACATTCCAATGATTCACTGCTCGCAAGAGGTAACACACTTCAAAGTGACGAGGATAGACTTAAACTTGATGAATTGATGACAATATGTACCACTTTACAAAACTGGGTTCTTGATTTAGAGAAGATAAAGGCCACTCAACATAATGAGATTGCTAGTTTAAAAAGGAGGGTCAAGAAGCTTGAAAAGAAACGGATAGGTCAGAACTCCATAGGCTGAAGAGATAACAAAAGTTGGATTTTGACTCTAGGGTAGAATCCACTGGTATGAAGAAATTTAGGGTGAGATTGCATCCAAACAGTGGAGGATTGATGCTATTATGCAAAGAGAAATAACCCTGTTTAGTGCATGATGGTGAAAGTTTCGCTTGTGAGGATGTATTTGTTGCAGGTCACAAGTTGCTGAAATTTACTTTGTGCTCAAGCACATGTAAAATGAAAAGTGAAAAACTCAAGAAGACAGGAGTTGTTAAATATAGAGTATGGGTGAATCTACAACAACATAATCTTCACAACTATCTTCACAACAATCATAATACAAATGTGTAAAGGATATTGTGAATAGAACATGTGATGCCATATGAAGGAAGAAAGATCAAATCAGCTTCATGAAGAAACTGCTTCTTAAATTATACAAGCAAATTTGATGAAGAAGAAAGACTTGCAAGAGAGATAGCTAAAAAAGAAGAAGAAGCTAACAATATTGCCTTGATTGAAACATCAGATGATATACAAGCAAAGAATTGAATGCTGATTACATTACTTGGCTGAAAGAATGCAAGGCACAAAACAAGAAGATTGTCGATTAAAGAAAAGGCTACATTATTTCTACAACTCTTAGAAAAAGAAGAAAGCCTTTTGTACTTAAAAGACAGAAGAGAAAAGAACACAACCACCAACAAAAGCTCAACAGAAAAAGATAATGTGTTACTTACCTAAAAAGAACATGGAAGATACACACTCAAAGATTTAAGTTTATAGAGTTTGATTCTATCAAAGAGGAAAGTTTGACAAAGCAATCAAAAGGGTAAATACATTTGCTAGACGTTAGAACATAGTTGTGACGGCAAAGAAAGAGATCTAATAACTTTAGAGAGGAAGGTACAGTAGCACCGTTGGTTGGCGCCAAGCTACCAGCCGAGAAACAACAACGTCGCACCATACCTGCCCTCGCCGCTTGGTCTCGCGCCGTATCAACCAGCCACGCCATTGATTTTAAAAAAAAGTTATTAAGAATCTAGTCGTTTGGTACTGTTGGAGGAGCGGGTATTTGAAAAAAATACCCCCAAAAAAATCCTATTTTTACCTTTAAAAATTCTATAAATGTCTTCTTATTATTTCATACTTCACACACACTTTCAATATATTTTATAACATACACTTTTTACAAATCGACACACGCGGGATGGATCCGGTCGACGCGGCTATCATCAACGCCCAAAAGGCACGAGTCCGAGCGTTATATCCACCACCAAACTAGTCGACGCGGCTTATCGTTAACTTTATGTTTTTTAAATTTTAATGTCTTTTTTTTCGCATATATTTTTTTAATTTCTATGTAATGGTTTTTATTTATTTAATGTAATGTTTTTTATTTTAATGAATTCAATTTAAGTTATATTGTGTATTTTTATTTTTATGTAAATGAAAAAAAAAGATTGGCCAACGGCACCAGATTTCTGGTGCCAACGAATACCTGCCAAAATTTGGTACCAAAGGATTTCTGGTGCCGTTGTGGTTTTTGCTGATGTGGCACCACTTTTTACCTATTTTTGCCAATGGCACCACCCCAACGGCACCACTGTACCCAACTCTATTAAAATAACTAACAATGGTAAAAGACGTACAATTCTATGAAAGTTTAAATTATATAAATAACCTATACTTTTTTTCCATTTACGACTATATTTAAAAATAGATTTTGCATTCATATTTATTTTTGTATACATATTAAAAGTCGTTCGCTCGCCTAAAAATCCAAGTCACGTCATTTTGGCATTTGGGCTGTCGGTTCACTTTTGGCGCTGCGTTTTTATTTAAGCCTATTAACATTTATAAACTTTAATAAGTAAATACATTTCGAATATGATTCCCGTCAAATGTCATACTATATAAATACGAATACCGCATATTTTGTTAATCAAATAAGTAAAAGAATAGTATACTCGCCCCAACGACAAATGCTCATTCAAATTTCGTGGATTAGTCGGCCAAAAGATCGGAAACAATTGTTAAAAAAAATGTTCAGTTAAATAAAATACATGCCTTTACTAGAAATCAGCTCCACCGCAACGCGCGACACATTCTTGCTCGTTATGATATACATGTCAAGTCCTTCAATCTAATAAAAAAAAATTACAAAAAGATTGTAGAAATAAAATCATAAGGCCCAATCCGTTAGAATACGGACCCAAGTCCACACCACATTATAAAAAGTCTAAGACTCTAAGGAAACACCTCTAACAAAATTTTAACGCATAATAAATGATTACGAAACATACAATCTAAAAAAATTGTGGAGTTGTCTAGTTCAAGTGTTTGTAGTAGATTAAAAGAAGTTATTTTATGAAACATACAATGAACTGAATTTGAGCTTGCAGGACGTATCTAGATTAGGTATGTATACATGTGTTTATCGATGCAGAATCTATATCAGCACTTGGGAATGTACTAAGACCGTATTGGTTTTAGTTTTGCAAGCTTGCCAAGAGCAAAACTTATCAGCTAGCCATCTTTGCTTTAAGATGCTCTCAGCAATAAGCTGGACACATTGGCACAGCCGACATAAATCGGTTTACGTAAGTCGTTGAATTCCTTAAAAGGCTCAAGTAAATGCAAGTATCGGACTGCAAATCAGATGGTCTATGACTAAAAATATAAGTTTACGGTTTGGTAAATTCAAGTCATCATGCCAGCCTTGCATCACATTTTTAGTTTGATGCTACACAAATTCAACACCATAATATAGAGATTATCAATTAACGATTAACGAAAACAGCAATAATAACATAAAACTTAGTCTTAGATTTATAAAACTGTAGATTTGATCCCTAAAAATCCCACTTCAAACAAAACTAAACTATGATAACCTCTCAGAAACAAAACCAAGTCAAAGGTCAAAAAAAATCAAAAGGCAGATAACATAAACCAATCAAGTGCTCTATTTATCAGCCTTCATTGCAGCAGCGGCAGCTTGACCTCTAAGACGACCAGTTCTTCTAGCAGCAATAAGACCAACCTTTTGACCGGGGGGTGCATCACGACGAACAGTACTGGCGTGACCAATATGTTGATGGTTACCACCACCATGAGGATGCTCAACTGGATTCATAGCAACACCACGAACCTTAGGCCAGCTGTTTCTCTTCACACGGTACTTGTGGTAGGCGTTTCCTGCTTTGAGCATAGGCTTCTCAGTACGTCCTCCTCCTGCAACCTGACCAATCATAGCACGGCAACCACTGGGGACAATCTTCTTGGCTCCAGATGGAAGCTTGACCCTACATGAAAAAAAATGATGGGTCAACATTGGTAGTGATTTTAGCTTAAAGAAAGTAAACAATGCAAAAGTGACCTGAAGTATAATAATTAAGTGTATTAACCCCAAACGGTTTATTAAGAGCAAAAATACACACAAAAGTGTTTATGTACTAATTAAGTATATCTTTCATCCAAACTCAATTTACCACGTTTTCAAACACATTCAACAAGGAATCGAAAACCATATCATCATCATACAGCATATTTCAATTACCAAAAGCGCACAAAAACTAACAGTGTTAAAAAATTTAGTCATTATGTGAATCGTTACTATTGCTTCAACAAAGCATGGCCTCTGAATTAGCATTTATACAGATCATTTCCCTCCAAAAAGTAAAAAATCAGAACAACAAATACGTCCAATTTGACACAAACCAAAAATATTCATACAAATAAAGTTCAACTTATTGCATAAATGTATGCTGATTTCAACAATATCATAACCGGAACATCCTCATGTTAGCAAAACTAAACTAGAAGATTTTCAATACATATCAAAGTATATAGATAGAAACATTTCTTGCTAAAGCATGCATTCAATTTCAGAAAAGCCATAATTAATCATACAATAAAGTTAAACTTAGTAAAACAAAATCAATGCATGTCCATTTCAGTAACATACTCCCAACATTCACAATGTGCCTACATCATATCAATCAAGTTAGCCCAGTTTCATAACACTATCCAATTCATCCTATGATACTTCAAAATAGGGATGGCAAAAAAACCCGAACCCGACGGGGAAACCCGAAACTCGAAATAATTGGGGCGGGGCGGGGCATGCTTATCGGGTTACGGGGTGGGTTTGGGGCTTAAACGGGGATATTTAATCGGGTTTGAGGCAAAAGTGGGGAATAACATCCCCGCCCCGCCCGATTAATATATACACATATAAAAATATATGTATATTTATATAGTATTTTGTTACTATTTACGTAATAAAAAAGTACTTCTCTAATATTGTTAATTTTTTATCTTTGTAATATTGCAAAATTGTTATTATAGAAACTTGTTTAATGTCATATTTTTAAGTTGCAACTTTTTTATAGTGTAATATTATCGTGAAAACTTAATAAACCTTGTTTGTAATTGATTATTAATAAGTTTTTAATTCTTCAAGTTATTGCTAACAGTCTAAAAATAATAATAAATGTGAAATGGTGCGGCTTTGGTCGAGAATTGCACACAAAGATGACACCCCGATAAGATCCCCGATTAGTACGGAGCGGGTTTGGGGGAGCATCACGCCCCAATGGGGCGCCCCGATTAAATCCCCGACGGGGATCGGGGCGGGTTTGGGGAGAACTTTAGTAAGCGGGTTTGGGGATGGGGATGGTCGCCCCGCCCCAAACCCGCCCCGTTGCCATCCCTACTTCAAAACATTACAACTAGCCACAATAACCAGCAATAGTAAATCATAATCAATATATGTTCATTTCGTATGCACACTCCCAAAACATTAACCAAATGGCAAGTGCCCATAAACGATAGCATATCACTCCAGCTGTCCCAGTTTCACGACTTTACACAATCCATTACATAGAAATTTAATACTTCAAACCTAGCTAAATCAACCTATTTAACACAAAACTTACTAACCATCCATTACTTCTAGACTTTATTACAAAACATACACATCTACAATCCTATCTTCAAGTACAAAAAAATGACACAAATATTAACAATTAACCAAGTCCATATAAATCACACATAAAACACATCAGCATAGTAAAACATTTTAACATTAAAGAAACACAAATAACAAGCACCTGGATGTCCCATTATCAGAATTATGACTAAGGAGGTGTTTGTTTCGGCTTATATACAGGCTTATGAGCTTATTTGATTTCGGCTTATATAACATAATCCCCATTTTTCCGGCTTATTTTGAGCTTAAATAAGTTTATTACAATATGATAAACTTATAAGCCCATAAGTGTCAATATGAGGCAGAAAGTTGGGGCTTATGTTATATAAGCTGAAATCAAATAAGCTCATAAGCCCACAAATAAGCCGAAACAAACACCCCCTAATAACAAACTATGATCAGAATTTCTATACTTTAATCCTAGCTATACATATCTATGATCATAATTTCAGGCCAAACGTAACAAATGACACACGAAGATTAACACAATATATATAAAAAAACATAATAGAAACATCAAAAAAAACATAGAAACAATAAATTATCATGTACCTAGAAGTGCCATTATCAGGATTATGACTAATAACAATAGCATAATCTCCACTAGCCCTAGCAAAAGAACCCCTATCACCAACATGATGCTCAACATTACAAACAACCCCTCCTTCAGGTATACTCCCAATAGGCAACACATTCCCCACCATCAAATTCGCCTTCTTCCCACAAAACAAAAACTGCCCAGTATACATCCCTTCAGCCGCCACAAAAAGCTCCTTCTGATGCTTGTACCTAAACGGGTGACGGAATGTCACTCTAGCGAGTGGGGCTCCACGACCTGGGTCATGGATGATTTCGGTCACCACTCCTTTCAGGTACCCGTTGCGTTCTCCGAAGTCGAGGGAGCGGAACCTTGCTGGGCCTTTTCGGTGGTGGGTGTGGGATTTGAAGACGGACCCTGCTCCTTTACGCTGAGCACGAATGACTCGACCCATTTTTGGATTAGGGTTAGGGTTTGTGGGTGACGGCTGGTTTGTGGGATGGTGATATAGGGTTTTGAGATGGTTGTTTGGGCTGTTAAATGGGCTTTTGTGAGGCTGTGTTTAGATATTTGGGCTGTTAAACAAGCTTAAAAGTGTTTGTATTTATAGTATATTTATACTAGGAAAAAAGTTTAGTGGTCTTTTTTTTATACTAGTTGGTTACCCGCGCATAGCATCGGCAATAAAAAATTTACTAACTCAACTTTTTACGTAATTTCCTACCCGCTTAGTAATTTCGTTTCACAAATGTATGTGTTCGTTGGGGTTTCCCGTAACTTTCCCGCAACACCATATTAACATCATCATTCTCGCATGTAAAAAGACAACACTCTCTCCGAAAGTATATAGTTTTAACGTATCAAGTTTATATTTAATTAAGATTAAAGTTGTAAAAAAATATAAATCAACATAAAATAAACCCATTAAAATGTAAAAAAATATATATATATAAAAATATATCAAAATGGATGTTGAATTAAAAAGCATAAAAATTTTAAAAATATGGTGAAATTAGATCAAAATAAAATTAAATAGATAAAAAGATATTTCAATATGAAAATAAAGGTGATTTTTTAATCAAAATGTGACACATGTCACTTTATGATGTGATTCCCAAAAATGAGATGGATGGTCAAGATTGCACTTCCTTATCTTAATTTTTAATGAGCCCCACATTATAAATGCTTTATATAGTAGTATAGATAACTATAAACAAGTATACATGTTTATATGAATACGATTTTCATTTCGGATCTCTATACATTTTGTTAAAACCATACTTAAATCAAAAACCGAATATCTAATTCACTTTGGTTATAAATTCGGTTTAGTTTTTTTCGGTTTCAGTTTCAGCTCCTCTGGGTATTACCTGATTAATGAACACCCTTAAGGGTAGTTACGGAAATAGTGACGGGAGTATCCGGTTAAAACGTGTAATTTTGAGGCAACATTTTATTATTTCTAAGTAATCTGAACATCAGGAAAAAAAACCTCATTTGTTTTACTAGCAACGATGTTAAATAAATGAGATGTTCACGAGTCAAATAATTTTTTTCAAAAATACTTGAAGGAGACATGAATATAGTTTGATTTAAGAATAGATGAACTCAAGTTACTAAGTACACTTACAAATTTGTGGTTGAATATTACCATAGTTGTCTTGTACATATCGTGAATTTTAGAGAAGGTTTGTGACTGGGGAGACCCACAGGTCAACAACTTAAGGTATATAAGTTTCTATTACTCCTGAATAGGCTAACTAAACATAGACTTGTAACACAATCTTTTACAACTAGGCGTAATTTTTTACAGATTTCTCACAAAAATTCATTCTCCCAAGATTCATGTGGTGCACGTGACGCCCTGAGAACCACCCCCACCCCTTTCGGTCCACCGCTATCTCCCAGCATACTGATGAGGTATAGTCTCCTCTGGAGCCTCCGAAAGAGACGCACATCTAACCATCTTTGCTAAACTAGCACGGTCTAAGCCAGACATGTACTCCGAAGAAGCTGATGTGTCGAAGGACATGTCAGGTCCGGAGTCACCAGCGTCGTGCTGGAGGAGGAAAACCTAAGGACAATCTGACAAGTAATGTACTAGTCTGGACTACTGTCCTTAGGCTGACACGCAAACGACAATCGAGTCAGCGAGCAAAGAGGAAGTACCAACCCAGTGGTTGCCTCGCTGACCCTAGACGACAACCACCATTCTCGTGTCATCAGGTAAGACTCGAGTAATATAAAGAGGGGAAACCCATTGTCACACCCCTAAAATCTGACAGTAGCGGAATGGTAACAATTGGGGTGCGATGTCATGGCACAAAGTACAAAAAATAAAGAACGACCTCAAAAAGAGACGTTTTAAATAAATTGCTTTCGATGACATGAAAATTATCAGAGTTCATAATAAGGTCCCACAAGTTTTACCAAAAGATCAACATTTCAAAGTCTTATCACACGACATAATTTAGAAAACATTTAAAGTTGAATTTAAAGACATAAGTTTTTAAACAAGTTTTCATCGAACACAAATACAAAATGTTCGTCCATCTTTCCTCCACGCGGCTCCCATCCATACAGCTTACCTTATAACCTAAGATTAAAACATGCTAAAAAGTCAACAAAATTGCTGAGTGAATCCATAGGTTTTAGTCGTGAAGCAGTGATTAAGTAAACCGAGAAATGTTATTGAGATCAAACAGTTTTGCGGATTACCAGATTCGAGTAAGGTAGACAAGTGACACACTCACCATGTCCAATAATAAGTATTCTTGCTAAGCTAATGTAACCAAACATTAACATATGTTGTGAGAGGGAGTTGGTGTTGTCAGACATCCAAGTATTTTTCTCCGAGAGTTGGTGCGGCCAAACACCCAGGTATTTTTCTCTCTTAGAGTTGATGTTGCCAAACACACAAGTATTATTTAAAATGTAAATGTGTTCGTTTGACGTTTCACAAGTTATTAAATACCCGGACAGGGATTGTCAGTCCCAATAGCTCTATTCACAGCATTTGCACTTACACACAGTAACTAACGATTCATAATTGTGGGGATTTAAGTGGCAATAAGGGTACTTAGGCAAATAAATTAAAAAAATAAGGAAATATCTGGATAGCTTACAATTCAAAAGTATTTGTGTCAAAAATGTAAAACAAACATGTAATCCCTCGAAATTTTTATAAAACAAGTAATGAAAAAGGCGCTATGAACTCACCGTGAGTGAACAAGAGAAATTAATATCACTGGCAAAAGAAATGAAGATAGAGACTCCTAACCGTGACCTAAAATAATGGTGGGCAATTAGGAACTAGAATATATAATAAAATGATATTTAAGTCATATATATA
Organism: Tanacetum coccineum; assembly: GCA_026074375.1. Classification (NCBI taxonomy): domain Eukaryota; kingdom Viridiplantae; phylum Streptophyta; class Magnoliopsida; order Asterales; family Asteraceae; genus Tanacetum; species Tanacetum coccineum. The sequence goes on along the minus strand of BQNB010000181.1, from coordinate 43,793 downwards.
TATAAACAAATAAAAGAATCGTGGAATCCATATGTGTGTACGCCCTAAGTTATTTAGTATAATCGAGCTTTTAAGAAAGTATAACATTAGTTTTTAAGTTACGCTACTTTTCTGAAAATTTTCTATTTTTGAAAAGTTTTTATTTTTAGAAAGTTTCTATTTTTGGAAAGTTTTCATTTCTGAAAAGTCTAGAATTTTAAGACATTAATATTGTCACGTAATAGTATTTGTAAACCGATAATACTAACACACCCAATGTTTAATTCACACACACTACTAGTAATATTAAGTATTTATATATATGTAACCCGACATAAATCTTACTATTTTTAGATGCGACTGAACGCACCCAATAATTTATCAATCACCTAGTAATATTCGCTAATGTTTTTCAAGCTCAAACGGACTCTAAAACGCTCATAAACCCAAATTTTTGCAAAATTCAGCAAGTACCACAAATTTTTCAAAATGACGAATCACCAACTTGACACTAAATATTTTCCTATCGAAAAGCATTTTCATACCAAAATTACCTGAATTTTTATGTAAAACGTCAAACTAAGCAACTTTTATGTTTTAACGGAATGCCTGTTCGGACCAGAAAGGGCCCAAATCCTCGATTGAAAACTGCACCAGCTCATTTTAAAAAAAATGTTGGATTTTTATAAAAAAACGCAGACCTGCATTTTGATCAAAACACCACTTTTATGCACTTTTGAGTCTATGGTAGAAAACATTGTTGTCGAAAACCTTTTTCGTGTTTCGGAGTACGAAGGCCGAAACAGGGGTCAGAATGTGTCCAAAACGACCATTATCAAGTTTCTGCCGCAAGACTTTATTTATGATAATAAATGTGCTTGATTTTTAATATAAACTTTTCCAAACTTAGGTATCGTTCTAAAATGCTTCGTTTTAAGAGTTACACGTCAATTTATTAAAAATACGACCGCGTCTCAGACAATACTAGCATATTTTAAAGCCAAAATTTTTAAAAATATTTCATGACCACCCTAAGACGGCTCTAATTTTCTGCATGCATTTAACTACCTTACAAAACCTATAATTCACAATCAAACTTCATCAAAAAACATCACAAACTATAAAGTTTGGGTTATTCTACTTCAGCATCAAGTTCGTAATACTTAGTTTTCTTCATCAGTAATCATTACATAGAGCCTATAGAATTGAAGATTCAAGAGATGGTTAACATATGGGTTTCAGGGGAAGCTTAATTGACAAAATGTTTAACCATCAGGTTATGTTCATGCACCACTTGAGGTGAAAGGCTTTCATTACTACCGCTAGTTGTTTATTACTACTGCTAGTTTAAGTTTCTATTGTCTTGAATTCATTATTCTTATTATGCGTCATGGAGGGTAATTTGAGACATTGAAAAGCTAGATTAGTAGTGTAGTATATGATTTGTAGTTGTAAAGATTCAAGTTGCATATCTTTACAAGACCCCTATTAAATTATGACAAAAAGGGGAAGAAGATTACAGTGATTTGCAGCTTATTATGTGTGGTGGCATGGCGAGGTTACAAAGGAAATATGAACTAAGGGGAAGTTTGTTTCATTTAGGGAGATCCATGATCTCAACTTCAGGGGAAGCTTTGATTTCATCAGGCTTTATGATGAAGTTCGTACAAGAACATGTTTGTTTTGTCATCATCAAATAGGGGAAGATTGTTGGGATTATAGATTTGATGATACAAAAGAAACAAGTAATGAAACAAAAGGACTAAAACGAAAAGAAGATTTCTGCATAATATAAAGATTCTGAAAGATCTCCTTATTCAGATAGAAGATATTGAAGATAATATTAAAATTTAGGAAGATATTATTTGTTCTTATCCTTTGTAAAAACCTAGATATCTCAATTATATAAAGAGATATAGGTCGTGAGTTTTTATGTGTACACAGAAAATGTAGTCGACTAAAGGTGTGTGTATGTAGGCGTGAGTCTCATTGTAGATGCCTAGTGTTTAGCCCCAAGGTCAATGTTTCATTGATCCTGTAAGATTATGTAACTGTTCTACAATTGATCATGTATAATTGGGGCTGTGTTGAATAAATGAAAACCTTGAAGTAACTTTGATTCGTGTTTATTATTTCCGCTGCGTATTCATATTATATCATTGTTACTTTGTGATCCTAGATGAGAATTAATCATTCTCGAGTCCTAAAAACGATCCTAACATGTTCTTTTAAAAAGATGCATGTAACAGTAATATTAGGTGGAGTTCAATAAGGGGGTGTTTGGTTTATGGTTTAGTAGGAGTTAGTTAAATAAAAAGGGTGTTTGGTTTATTGTTTTATTCAGTTAGGGGGAGGGGTAAATGGAGTGTTTAGAAAAAAATTGTTAAGTGTAGTATTTATAAGTAAAAGGTAAAGTGTTAATAAAATGTGAGGTTTAGGCTAAATTGCGGGTTTCAGGCAAGGTTCGATCAAGACACGAAAGAAAATAAATTTTCTAAATTTAGAATTTATAAAACTCCCGGGGTAAAATAACGAAATATTGGATTATAATAAACACGTAGACAGACAACGAGCTAAAAGACAACTCAGAATTATCGGAAACGCAAAAATTACAAAATCGACTAAACAGTAAAAATAAATTTTTTACTTAAAGGTAAAATTAGGAATAAAATATAAATTTATTATTTACCTCAATTTTTACAAGTTATTACAGTTTTAATTTCATATGCACGCACACAAAATTTTGATTTTTAGAGACGGGAGTAGAAAATTGATTTCGACAAAATTTCGAGGTGACTACTCACAGCATAACATGGTCCTTCTTGAATTATACATAGATGATCAGGCTATGTATAATTAAGGACTAACGATGAAATGCTCCTTTTCGTCAAGCTTATTGTTATGCACTAGTCAGTATCAACTGAGTTTATATTGTAGTAAAATAGTTCATAAAATGAAGACGAATTATTTATGAGATGACCATAAATGAGTTTATAAGAATTTAGCAAAATGGTTTATAGGGTGGTTATAAAATGTTTACAAGAATATAACAATCCATAGGGTAGCTTGGATAACATAACAGGGTGTCAAAATGTAACCGACGGAATCGCCATGACACGCGAATCTATAGAAGCATTAAGATAAAATATTCAACGATGCAACGATATTCGAAAGAAAATACTAGTACAATTGCCTTAGGGAATATAGTCCTAGAATAATTTCGACTTAGGTCTTATATGCAAAGAGAAAAATCTCACCTTATGCATTATCGTTGGGAGTTGGCGGTTTGTTAACAGCATGGGTCTTACTCCAACAGTCCCTAGTTTGATGACCTATCCTTTTGCAAATCTTGCACTTAGGAGGGCACTGACCGTCATGATTCAAATTACGCTGATTGTATAGTGGTCGGGTTCCAAGATAGCCCTTTAGCTCAGCTGGGGCGGCAGTATAGGCTTTAGCACCTTCTTGTCTCATGTTTTGCTGCTGATGATGGATATTGTGGTTACAGTTATTGTTAGACCCTTGATGTTCCTCCCACCTTCTCTTGTTACTTTCTCTAATTCTTGTAGACTTGGCCTGAATCGCTTGCTCGACCAACTCACGAGCCATATTAATTGCATCATGGAGGTTTGTAGGCTTTGAGGAGGAGACATTTGCCTTGATTCTCTCAGGCAGTCCTCGAATGTAGCGTTTAATTTTCTTCTTCTCAGGTGTCATCAATTCATGAAACATTAAAGCCAGTTCATGAAAACGGTTATTGTACCCTTCAATATCATCACCCTTTAAAGTTAGAGTCCAAAGTTCCTGCTCAATTCTTTGAATTTCAGTTGCTGGACAGTACTCAGTAGTCATCATAGCTTTGAATTCATTCCAAGGAATACTGTTAGCATTAACAAGCCCCAAAGTATGCACATTTTCATTCCACCAGGTCAGCGCACGACCTTCAAAAGTGCATACAACAAACTTAACCTTGTCCTCCTCCGCACATTTGCTAATCTCGAACACTTGCTCTACTTTTTCAAACCAACGCCTCAATCCAACTACACCCTATGTTCCATTAAAGGGACGAGGCTTACCATTCATGAAGGTCTTGTATGTATAACCATGCACATTCAGTGCAACAACTCCTCTAGTATTGATCGGGTTAGGTCAGTTTCTTTCATGTTCAGCAATTGCTTCAGCCACTCTATCAGCAACGAGTCTTTCAACAACAGATCTTCTCAATCTTCTTGGTGGCATGATTCTAGCAACAACACAAATACACAATTCAGTGAGAATTTGTAAAAGCATGCTAAGTCGAGATACGTGATGGTAATAAAGAAATGAGATGGAATGATAATATGAACAATCATGGTAACCAAATGACACTTCATTAAGCAACACAATTTCATTACACTAATAAGATAAGTTTTGAATAAGCTACGGTGTTTACAAAAGAGAACAATTTTACACCAACAGCATAATAGCACTAACTGTCACTAGCAGTTTAGTGGAAAATACAAAAGGTCCTAAACCAGAATGTCATTGACATAAAAATAAAATAGACTACTGGGAGCCATCTGGTGGTCCCTGCAGTCCCGGAGGTCTCTACTCTAGTGCATTAATGCCCTATTTCAGCCAAAGTATACAAGCAACCATACATCTCTCGTTACGCTCGCTCGCACTCAAGCGAGTTTGTAAGTCCCGATTTTTTGTCTTAACCTCCTGTAAAGCAGTCTCTAAAGTCTGCACTCGCTGGTTCATAGTCTTTGTCCATCAAACTCCCCTCTCAATAAGTCAACCTGTCCACAAGGGTATTTGTTCACTATGCCCCTTATCTTAAGAACCTGTGTCTAAGTCTCATCTAGCTTGCCCGCAACAAGCTTTCCCTGCTCAGCCAATGTTCGTACTACCTCCTTAACAGTAGTTATCCTAGGCTATAGTTCCCCTATGGCGATACTATCAGCTACTTGAGCATCACTCACACCATCTACCTTTCTTAATAATGAAGTCTGCATATACTCCATCTTATCGGCTCTCACACATAAAGCCCCAATATCCTCATGGTGTAGGGAAACCCTAGCTGCTATAATTGGAAGTGGATGCCCCACAAGATATGGTGCCTCGGGTACTGCTGAGGATGCACCTCCAACTTCATAGAAACTGAGCTGAAACGAAGTAGCTCTAGGAGGTGTGACTGGGCCCATCAACCAGTCATCGTCCTCCTCCTACTCATCCTCCTCATTCTCATCAATATCCATATTTGAATCCTCATCCGGATCCTCCATAGGATCCTCATCAACCTCCATGACTGGATCCTCTAACTCTAGCGCCGGTTCATTCGCGGGGAAGTCAATCATGTGATTAGGAGATGGTGGCGCGTCCATAATGCGTAACAAAAGAGAAAAATATATATTAATAATAAGCATATATTATTTAAATATTTATAAAATTAAAATTTTATAAATTAACAATGATGCTTTTATTAATAAGCATCAATAATCAAGGTAGTCAACATTTATATAGTTGACCTAAATGAATAAATAGTAATACGCCAAAAGATAGACGTAAGAGATCAAAATTAAAGTCAAGTATTATATATATCCATATAATGTAAATAATAATGCTCAAGGAAGCAAATAAGGAATAGGAGAGTATGCGCGCGCGGATATCGGATAGAGAGATGAAAGACTCTAAATTTTGAGAAAAATAGTCATAGTCTAGGTTTTGAAAATGACCCAGTTCACTATTACTGCAGCTCTGATACCAATCTGTCACACCTTCAAAATCTAACAACAACGGAATGGTAACAATTGGGGTGCGACGTCATGGCAAAAAGTACAAGAAATAGAGAATGACCTCAAAAAGAGACGTTTTAAAATAAATTGCTTTCAATGACATGAAAATTATCAGAGTTCATAATAAGGTCTCACAAGTTTTACCAAAAGATCAACATTTTAAAGTCTTATCACACGACATAATTTAAAAAGCATTTAAAGTTGAATTTAAAGACATAACTTTTTAAACAAGTTTTTATCGAACACAAATACAAAATGTTTGTCCATCTTTCCTCTACGCAGATCCCATCCATACAGCTTACCTTATAACTTAAGATTAAAACATGCTAAAAAGTCAACAAAATTGTTGAGTGAATCCATAAGTTTTAGTTGTGAAGCAGTGATTAAGTAAACCGAGAAATGTTATTGAGATCAATCAGTTTTGCGGATTACCAGATTCGAGTAAGGTAGATAAGTGACACACTCAACATGTCCAATAATAAGTATTCATGCTAAGCTAATGACACCAAATATTAACATATGTTGTGAGAGGGAGTTGGTGTTGCCAGACATCCAAGTATTTTTCTCCGAGAGTTTGTCACACCCCTAAATAGGGTCCCGTCAGAATAAGCGTCTAAGGTGTGACGTTCATGAATATCTCAAGTACAAAGCATAAAGAACGACCTCGAAGGGTACGTTTTGAAAATAAATACTGTTGCATTAAATTAAAATATTAATAAGTTTTACTTCAATCAATTCAAATGATTTAAGAGTTAAAATGCGGAATCTTAAATGAGTTACAACAACGGTATTTAAAAATATAGATAATGTTGGGAATTAAAGGTCTTTACACTTAGTACTGCTAAGCCAAAGACTTTGTACTGCTTAAGATTACAACTGCAAGTACTAACTAGTTAGTACTGCTAGAAGAAAGTTAGTACTGCCAATACTAACTTAACACTGCTGAAGGAATTAACACTATGAAGACTTAAGACTGCTAAAGAGATAAAGACGTATGAAGTGATGTGTATTGACTTATTCAGTGTATATTCTATTTTGTTAGAAAGATATGCGTATAAGATTATAATTATAGAAGATTTGTAGTTATCTTGTAAAGGACTTCTTGGTGTATAAAAGGAGATCCTAGGTTATGATGTTAGATAATATACATAGAGTTGCATGCATAATAGCTTCAAGGTTGTAAACCCTAGTACTACACAGAGTACTCGTATTATTCATAATAGTAATATTGGAGCTTTTCAGTTATATCATTGTTCTTAAAGTTTACTGTTTCATTGATTTTCGTCTAAGTATTAAAGAGTAGATTCCACATACTCTTTAATATTCACAAAGTTTCTACTATAGTTGTTTTGGATTTATTCAAAGTAGCTTAATCTTTACAAGCTAAGGAATAGATCTTAGATTGAGATCAACAAGTGGTATCAGAGCTTGTGTTCTGAAAATTTGATCTAGAAGAAACTAACAAGAAGATCTCTTTACTCACAAGGAAGAGATGGATATAGAAATTGCCCAAACCAATACTACTGTAAAGTTGCCCCTTCTCAAACAGGGTGAATATAATATGTGGAAGCTAAGAATTGAGCAATACTTTTAATACAAGACTATGCTCTATGGGATGTCATAAAGAATGGAAACTCATTCAAACTAACAGCTCAAACAGCAACAAATGCTGAAGGTACCTCAACTACACTAGTACCAGGTCCTGTAACTTCTGATGAAAAGACTCAAAAGAAGAATGATGTAAAGGCAAGAAGCATGTTACTGATGGCACTTCCAAATGAACATCTACTGACATTTAATCAGTACAAGGATACCAAGACTTTGTTTGCTGCTATACAAACAAGATTTGGTGGTAATGATGCCACAAGGAAAACTCAAAAGACTCTTCTGAAGCAAATGTATGAGAAATTTAGTGCTCCAAGCACAGAGTCTCTTGACTTTATTTTTAACAGGCTTCAGAAGATTGTAAGTCAGCTGGCTATCTTGGGTGAAAATATTTTACAAGAAGATCTCAATTTGAAATTTTTAAGAAGTCTGCCTTCTGAGTGGAATACTTATGTTGTGGTCTGGAGGAATAAACCTGATCTAGACACAATGAGTTTTGATGATCTCTACAACAATTTCAAGATTGTTGAACAAGAGGTTAAAGGAACTGCAAACTCAAGCTCAAGCTCAAGTTCTCAGAACATGGCCTTTATATCATCTCCTAGCAGTACTAATGAAGTTAATACTGCTTATAGAGTTAGTACTGATAACATTCAAGTTAGCATTACTAGCACTCAAGTTAGTACTGCTAGTACTTAAGTTAGTACTGCTAACTTAAGTGATGTCACTGTTTATGCATTTTTAGCCAATCAACCAAATGGGTCTCATCTTGTATATAAGGACCTTGAACAAATCCATAAAGATGACTTAGAAGAGATAGATTTGAAGTGGCAGTTAGCATTGCTGAGTATGAGGACAAGAAGGTTTTTCCAAAAAACTGGTAGAAAGATCACTATCAATGGGAGTGACACAGCTGGATATGATAAGTCCAAGGTAGAATGTTTCAACTGTCACAAGTTGAGACACTTTGCAAGGGAGTGCAAAGGGCCTAGGAATCAAGATAACAGGAGCATGAATCAAGACAGCTCTAGAAGGACTATAAATGTGGAAGAAATTTCTTCCAAAGCCATGTTGGCTATTGATGGAGCTGGTTTTGACTGGAGCTTTATGGCAGATGAGGAAGTCCCTACAGACATGGCTCTTATGGCTTTTTCAGACTCTGAGGTACATAATGATAAAAACTTGTACAAAAACATGTCTAAAAATCTTTAAAACTCTTAAAACTCAACTTGATGAATTAAGAATAGAGTTTAACAAATCGAAGTTTAATCTAGCTACTTATAAAAGAAGGTTAGCATCTGTAAAAGAGCAACTTGTATTTTACAAAAAGAATGAGGTTATTTTTTATGAGCAAATTGCTGTTCTAAAAAGAGATATCTCATATAAAGATTCAAAAATTAGTGTGCTTAAAAGTGAGTTAGAAAAACTTAAGCAAGAAAAAGAAAGCAATCAGCTTAAAATTGAAAATTTTGATAATGCTTCTAAGAGTCTAGACAAATTAATAAGGAGTTGGATACCTGATAAAAGTAGAAAGGGTGTGGGATTTGTAAGCTATTATCTTGTTCCACCCCCTCCTATAGGGTTATTTACACCTCCAACACTTGATTTGTCCAACTCTGGTCTAGAGGACTTCCAACAGCCCGAGTTTGAAGGCTATGGACCTAAGACTAGTAAAAGTGTTAGTGAAGACATCTCTAATAAGATTATGAAATCTCTTGATGCCCCATTAGTTGAGGAGCTGGTGTCAGATGATAAGTTAAAGAAGAAAACTGTTTTTTAACTGTTTCTAAGATAGAATTTGTTAGACCTCAACAACAAGAAAAATCAGTTAGGAAACCAGTTAAGTATGCTTAAATGTACAGGTCACAAAATCCCAGGGGAAATCAAAGAAACTAGAATAATCAGAAGTCCCTACAACTAGGAATTGATTTTGTGATGTACAATAAAGCTTGTTTTGTCTGTGGAAGTTTTGACCATGTGTAGGCTAACTGCAATTACCATCAAAGGGAAAGGGTGTTATCTGGGAGTAATTATACAAGGGTGAATTATAATTATTCTGCTAAAAAGGTTCACCCTAATGCTCACAGAAACATGGTTCCAAGAGCAGTTTTAATGAAAACTGGCCTAAGAACACTTAATATTGCTAGGCCAGTTAATACTGATCATCCCAAAACTACAGTTTATAGTGCTAGACCAATGTCACATTTTTCTAAATCAGCACAATCAACTGTAAAGAGGCCCAATCAAATAAGAACAACATTACAAACACAAATTTCAGTCAAAAAGTTAATACTGCTAAGGGAAAATTTTATACTGCTAGGCCAAATACAACAGTAGTTAATGCCGTCAGGGCAAATCAGGTTAATGTTGTTAAGGCCTCAACATGTTGGGTTTTGAGACCTACCAAACTTAACAGTGCATCAATTACTTTCAAGCGACATAATTATGTTGACGCACGAGGCAGATCCAAGTCAGTGATGGCTTGGGTCCCCAAAGGAAACTAATTTCCTTATTTTTATGTGTAGGGTCATCCAAAAAAAAGAAGATCAAGGCTATGTTGACAGTGAATGCTCAAGACACATGACAGGCAACATGTTCTATCTCTCAGACTTCAAAGAATTTGATAGAGGATATGTTACCTTTGGGGGAGGAGCAAAAGGAGGAAGAATTACTGGTAAAGGAACTCTTAAAACTGGTAAACTTGATTTTAAAGATGTATACTTTGTCAAGGAGTTACAGTTTAACCTTTTTAGTGATTCACAAATGTATGACAAAAAGAACAGTGTTCTTTTTACTGACACTGGATGTTTTGTTCTGTCTCCTGACTTTAAGTTAACTGATAAAAGTAACGTTTTACTTAAAGTTCCTAGAAAGAACAATATGTACAGTGTTGATATGAAGAATATTGTTCCTAAAGAGTATTTAACTTGTCTTGTTGCAAATGCCACACTTGATGAATCAATGCTATGGCATAAGAGGCTAGGTCATATAAAATTTAAAACTATTAAGAAACTTGTTAAGGATAACCTTGTGAAAGGTTTACCTATAAACATTTTGAAAATAACCAAACTTGTGTTGCTTGCCTTAAGGGAAAACAACACAAAGCCTCCTGTAAGTCCAAAATTCAGAACTCTATTACTTAGCCTTTATTCATGTTGCATATAGACTTGTTTGGTCCAACTTTTGTGAGCAGCTTAATGAATAAGAAATATTGTCTAGTTGTCACTGATGATTATAGCAGATTTACTTGGGTTTTCCTTTTAGCATCTAAGGATGAAACTGGTGGTATTCTTAAGAGCTTTATAACTCAGATAGAAAATCTAGTTGATAAGAAAGTAAAGATAATCAGATGTGACAATGAAACAGAGTTCAAAAATAGAGTTATGAGTGAGTTTTGTGAAAAGAAAGGCATTAAGAGGGACTTTAATGTAGCTAGAACTCCTTAGTAAAATGGTGTTGCTGAGAGAAGAAATAAGACACTAATTAAGGTTGCTAGAACCATCTTAGCTGACTCTAAGTTACCTACTACATTTTGGGCTGAAGCAGTTAATACTGCTTGCTATGTGCAGAATAGGGTATTAGTAGTCAAGCCTCATAACAAGACCCTTTATGAACTCTTTAGAGGTAGAACACCTTCTCTAAGCTTCATGAGACCATTTGGGTGTCATGTTACCATTCTTAATACCTTAGATCATTTAGGCAAGTTTGATGGAAAGTCTGATGATGGATTCTTTGTTGGATACTCATTGAATAGTAAGGCTTTTAGAGTATACAACATTAGAACTAGGAAAGTAGAAGAAAACTTGCATGTTAGGTTCTTGGAGGATAAGCCTATTATTGCAGGTGGTGGACGATGTTCTAACAAAATCAATGAATTATGTGCCAGTTATTGTAGGTACAAACTCTAATGATTTTGTAGGTACAAAAGAAAGTATTGGTGCAGGTCATTCTATAAAGGAGCCAGGATCTAGCTAAGACTACATCTTGATGCCACTGTGGAAAGATGGTTCACTATTTGATTCTTCTCCAAAGAATACTAGCAATGATGAACCACAACCTTCTAGTGATGTTGGAGAGAAGGATGATGAAAGTGGAATTGATGATCAAGAGAAGCCTGAAGACAGTTCTCTAGATGTTAATACTGGTGGGCCAAGTATTAATACTGCCAGTACAAATTTTAATACTGGTAGTCTAAATATTAATACTGTTAGTCCAACAGTTCCTACTGCTCCACTTGAATCCACATATGCTGATTTCTTTGGTGATGAATCAGAATTTGATTTGAGCAACATTGCTACCACATATCCAGTTCCTTCTACTCCAAATACAAGAATCCATAAAGATCATTCACTTGATCATGTGATTGGTGATGTGCAATTTGGTGTACGAACAATGAGAATGATAAATGAACAAGGGTTTATTTGTGTTGTTTATGAAGGAAAAACTCATGAAGACCTTCATACTTGTCTATTTGCTTGTTTCCTATCTCAGGAAGATCCTAAGAAGGTAATCCAAGAATTAAAAGATCCAAGCTGGATAGAAGCTATGCAAGAAGAGCTTCTGTAATTCAAATTACAACAAGTTTGGACATTGGTGGATTTACCTTATGGCAAGAGGGCTATTGGAACAAATTGGGTGTACAGAAACAAGAAAGATGAGAGAGGTATTATGATTAGAAACAAGGAAAGACTGGTTGCACAAGGTTACACTCAAGAAAAAGGAATAGATTAGATGTGGTTTCTGCTCCAGTTGCTAGAATTGATGCAATTAGGATGTTCTTAGCCTATGCCTCATTCAAAGACTTTGTTGTGTACCAGATGGATGTGAAGAGTGAATTTTTGTATGTCAAGATTGAAGAGGAAGTCTATGTCTATCAACCTCCAGGGTTTGAAGATCCAGAGTTCCCTGACAAAGTTTACAAGGTAGAAAAGGCATTATATGGTCTACATCAAGCTCCTAGAGCCTGGTATGAGACTCTATCTACCTATTTATTGGACAATGGATTTCAAAGAGGTCAGATTGATAAGACTTTGTTTATTAAAAGAATCAAAAGTGATATTCTACTAGTTCAAGTATATGTTAATGATATCATTTTTGGATCTACTAAGAAGGAGTTATGCACTGATTTTGAGAAGTTGATGCACAAGAAATTCTAGATGAGTTCTATGGGTGAACTAACTTTCTTCTTTGGACTTAAAGTGACACAAAAAGATGATGGGATTTACATCAGTCAGGAGAAGTATGTGGATGAAATCTTGAAGAAGTTTGGTTTTTCAACTGTGAAGACAGCAAGTACACCCATGGATACTTCAAAGCCATTGCTCAAGGATGCAGAAGCTAAAGATGTTGATGTTCACTTATATAGATCAATTATTAGATCATTGATGTATCTAACAGCTTCAAGGCCTGATATAATGTTTGTTGTATGTGCTTGTGCAAGATTTCAAGTCACACCTAAAGGTTCACATCTTTATGCTGTGAAGAGAATCTTTAGATACTTGAAAGGTAAACCTAAATTACGCCTTTGGTATCCTAAGGACTCATCATTTGACTTGGAAGCTTATACTGATAGTGACTATGCTGGTGTAAGTTTAGATAGGAAATCTACAACAAGAGGTTGTCAATTTCTTGAAAGCAAGTTGATTTCTTGGCAATGCAAGAAGCAAACCATAGTTGCCAACTCTACTACTGAAGCAGAGTATGTAGCAGCATCTAGTTTCTATGGACAGGTTTTATGGATTCAAAACCAAATGCTGGATTATGGATACAATTTCATGAATACCAAGATTTTCATTGATAGTGAAAGCATAATCTGTATAGTTATGAATCCAGTGTTTCACTCAAAGACTAGGCACATTAAGATTAGACATCACTTCATCAGTGATTCCAATGAGAAGAAGCTTATTCAAATGATTAAGATTCAAACTGATCACAATGTTGCAGATTTGCTCACAAAAGCATTTGATGTTGGAAGATTTCAATATCTGATTGCAAGTATTGGAATGCTTAACCCCTGAAGTATTGATTGGGGGGAGGTTAATTGTATTAATATGCAGTAGATTATGCACAAATGATGCTTGAAATGGAATGGAACAGCAACTAATGATGAAATTCAAGTTAGTACTATTGGCCTACCTTACTACTGGTAAGTATACTTTCTACTGCTGTTATAATTAATACTATGAGCATTGAGAGAAAATAAAAACAGATTAAGAGAAAAAGTAAGCTTAAAAGAATTGAGAGAAAATAAAAACAGACACAGAGAAAAAGTGAGCTTAAAAGAATTGATAGAAAGCAAAAACAGACAGAGAGAAAGTGTGAGCTTAAAATAATAGAGAGATGTGTGAAGTAAAAACAGATAGAGTGTTTCAGTGAGCAAAAGAAATGAGAGATACAATGAGCTTAAAAATAGAAAGAGAGCTTGTAAGAATCAACATTGATGATGGAAATGCCTTTTGGAATGGAATTGAGGCTAAAACTGGTACCTCAAAAGTATACTGCTAGGCTAAACTTAGTACTGCTAAGCATTCTTTAGTACTGTTAGTCTAAACTTAGTACTGCTGGGCATTACTTAGTACTGCTAGGCTACCGTTAATACTGTTTGGAGCATAACAGATTTTCCTTAATTAAATATAGCCGTTGAGATATTTCCGCCAACAACTTCGCTTATAGGTTTCCTTAAATTGGATGATTCTTGATCTTTCTTTCACTCATAAGACTTTCTCAAGATAAAGAATCAAGTTTATTCAGTCGGTCTAATCAAAACCTTAAGTGCTCTCCATATAATCTCAATTGCTTTTGTCCAACACATATACTCTCATAAACGAACCTATCCCAGACCTTAATCGAACTTCTCTTAATCAACAATGGCGAATTTGGAATTCTGCGACAAACACAACATGGTTGCTTATCTAAAGAAACCATCTGGGAGTGAAGGATTCCAAGAGATAGTAGATTTTCTCAATGGTAGTCATATAAGGTATGCTCTTACTAAGAATCCTACTATCTATGTTTCTCTAATCGAAAAGTTTTGGCAAACTGCTACTGTCAGAACAGTTGATAATGGAGAACAAGAAATAACTGCTATAGTTGATGGCAACGAATTCATCATTACTGAAGCATCTGTTAGGCGACATCTCTAATTAGCAGATGTAGATGGTATTAGTGTTTTGCCAACTACTAAATTTTTTGATCAACTCTCACTGATGGGATATGTTTTAACTGATGATAAACTAACTTTTTAAAAAGGCAAATTTTCCCCTTAGTGGAGATTTTTGATCCATACCATCCTATACTGTCTTAGCCCTAAGAAAACTTCTTGGGAACAATTTAGTAGCAATATAGCAACTGCTATTATTTGCTTGGCTACAAACAGAACTTTTAACTTTTCTAAATTGATTTTTTATGGTATGGTGAAAAACTTGGATAGTAAATATAAATTTTTAATGTATCCAAGATTTATTCAAATATTTTTGGACAAGAACTAAAGATTCCTTAATCCCCACAACAGAAAATATAATACTCCTACTTTAACTCCAAAACTTTTTAGGAGTATGAAAAGAGGTTTTTCTAGGGAACACACACCTTTGTTTTTAAGTATGCTAGCAATTCAAGCAGAAGAGGGTGAAGGTTCAGGATATCCCTCTGAATCCCAAGCACCACCTTCTACTGGTCAACCTACTAATGAAGAACCAATCCCTAATGTTGTATCATCATCACACCAAAAGACTCAAACACCTAGGTAAGCCTTAAACCAAGTCACTGAGTTACCTTAGACTAGTGAGCCTATACCTAATGTAGCAGATGAGGCTGTCTATGAGGAGTGGGATGACAAAGTGGAAAGGGCTACCACTACTGCTGCTAGCTTATGTCACACCTTGCCAAGGCGAAAACGCGAGGCGTAAACAAGAATGGATATCATCACAACACATGGTGTCTATATAGAGAATACTAAAATGAAAACTAAAGTAAAGCAAAGACACAAAGTGTCATAACAATACCCAAAACCTAATGGTGTCTTTATTAATGAGAAAGAGGTCTCGTCAATATATGACATGCAAAAACATAATCCAAATAATTCATGCAAACACATTTATTCAAACAGAAAGCATAAATAAACTCCAAGCATCCTACGGTCTCTTCTAGCCACTTTGCTCTATCTTAGCACCATTAAGCTCACCTAAAAATGATGCTTAAAACGTCAACATAAAGTATTGGAGAAAACTGTCAAGTCCAACCAAGATAAAAGAAGAGCAAAGATTGTGGTTTCAGATGATGAAGAGGATTTAGAGAATTCTTCCAAACAGGGGAGGATGATATAAGAAATTAATCAAGATGCATGAATTACTTTGGTTACTCTTACACATAGTCAAGAAGATAACTGAAGATTAGTTGAGAGTCTTTAGTGCAGCCAAGGTACATGCAGATGCATCTAAAGAAAATGTTCACACTTATACTAGAAGAAGAAGGGCAGTTAGTACTGGTAGTGATGGAATTAGTACCGCTAAAGAATCAGTTAGTACTGCTGGTGCATCAATGCCAGTTAGTACTGCTGGTATGGTTCAAGAAGTTAACATCAGTATTCCCTCACCAGTTGTAATCAAAGATAAAGGTAAAGGTAAAATGGAGGAATCTGAAGATGAACAGATCAAGAGAACAAAATTATAGCAAGAACAAGATAGGCTTGGTCATGAAGCAGCAGTGAGACTACAAGAGGAACTGGATGAAGAAGAAAGACAAAGGATGGCTAGAGTTCATAAAGCAGCTCAATCTTTTACTGAGGAAGAATGGGAAAATATTAGAGCAAGAGTTGAAGCTGATGAAGAGCTATCTAGGAGACTACAAGCAGAGGAAAGAAACAAGTACAATGAAGTTGATCAAGCAAAGATGCTTGTAGATCTTATTAATCAGAGAAAGAAATATTTTGCTGCACAAAAAGTAGTAGCAAAGAGGAAGAAGCCTAGTGAAAGAAGTCGCAACAGAGGAATGTTTGGATTAATCATCAAAACAGGGAGTAATACACTTACAGCAATTGAAAAGCTTTCTTTTGATAGTTAAGGATTATTGATATTTACAATGAAGAATGTTCAACACTTTTGAAACCCATTGGAGACTGCAAGATAGAGGAAAGAGCATTAGAATTTGCAGCTAGAAGTTCACAAGCAAACAATTATCTGATTCAGCAGAAGGTTGAAGTTCTAAAAGGGTTGCAGAGCCAAACTTGCATGAAGGAATCTAAAGAGGCACATGAAAAATGAAGCTTCAGGATTCGTTCAAGACAAAACCAGAAGAAGAGGAAGAAAAAGAGTGTCAAAGAGATTTACAACCAAATGATGTGATGTGGTTTTTTCCAGTGGAAGAAGTTTATGTTCAAGCCTTACAGGTCAAATATCTAATCATCGACTGGGAGGTTTACACTGAAGAATCCAGAAAATATTAGAATATCATCAGGGTTGGTAATCATACAGAAGCATTTTAATTCTTTAAGGATATGTTGAAAATCTTTGACAAGGATGATTTGGTGATTCTATGGAATTTGGTTAAAGAAAGATTTAATTCATCAGAACCTACTGATGACAAAGAAAGAGCATTATAGGTTGAATTGAAGAGGTTGTTTGAACCTAATACTGATGATACACTATGGAACTTCAGAGATATATGCATGATTCATTGAAATAGAGATTATATGATACATGTGGGGTTCATCATGTGTCTACAGAGAGAGGAATAGATATTTTCATGCTGGTAGAGAAAGAATATCCATTGTCAAAAGGAGTTCTGACTTTGATATTGGTTAACATGCTGTTAGTAGAATAACATTCAGAGATGGCAAATGAGATTCTAAGGAAAATCTTCATACAAGCAAACAGACCAAGACAATAAAGTGTTTGGAAGCATCCTCTTAGCACAGATGGTTTAATTTAGAGAAACTTGTAGATTTGAAGGTAAATCACAAGTTTAGGGGAGGATTGTTGGGAATTTAACTCATACACTTAGTACTGTCAAGCCAAAGACTTAGTACTGCTCAAGATTACAACTGCCAGTACTAACTAGTTAGTATGTAGAAGAGAAAGTTAGTACTGACTCGGTGGTTCTAACTTTAACGCTGCTGAAGGAGTTAAGACTGATGCATGAGACTTAAAGACTGCTCAAGTGATAAAGACATGTAAAAAGATATGTATAACTCTTATTCTATGTATATTCTATTCTTCGTAGCCGAACCACTATAAATCTTGATGTCTTGGTTTGATTGTTCCTTCTCTTATCTCTTTATATTGTTGTGATTGTTATTTATTGTTTGATTAGCTATAACTAGTAGATACATACATTGTTGGTTTATATTGTTGGTTGGTTGAACATATACTCGAATCTAAGTATTTTGAAAGCAAACTTTTAAAACCTAAAACGAACCGGTAAACTATTCAACCCCCCTTCTAGTTTCCACAATTGGTATCAGAAGCCGAGATCACTCAATATTTTTAAAATATACAGTATTTTAAAGCTTGGATCGATCTATGGATTCCGACAAATATCCAGAAGGGCAATCCATGCAAAGACCACCACTGTTTGAAAGTGATAGTTTTATTTATTGAAAAATAGATTCGAGACATATGTTAAATCAAAAGATCTTGATCTTTGACATGTTATTACTAACGGTGATTTTCAACCTATTCAACAAAATCGGAAAACCAAATTAGATAAGGTTATCCATTTTGAAAAACAAAATTATGATCTTAAAAAGAAGCTTGCGAAAAATAATGAAGCCAAAATTGTTATTTACAATACTTTGCCAAGAAAAGAATATGAAAGAATTTTCATGTTCAATACGGCAAAAGAAATTTGGAAAACTTTGTTAATCACCCATCAAGGTAATAACAAAGTCAAAGATAACAAGATCGACCTTTTGGCATAACAATATGAGCAGGCGGCCCCCAAAGAAATTTGTGAAAGCCCAGAAAAAGGCATCTTCTGATGGAGGTCCTATAAATATGGGCGACCCCTATATTGTACAGGTGGCCCCCAAAGAAATTATGGGACCGCCAGTCATCACGCCTAGATCTGAGAAAAGTGTGTCTTTTCAAAAATCTATTTTGGGTCCTAGACCAAAACACATAATAGTAAACAACGTCAAAGTTCCCGTTGTTAGTGATGATGAAGTTAAACAATTTTATAAGCCATTGTCAAAACCCGGAGTTGGTTTTTCAAAACCTAATTTGAGATCAAAAACTCCACCACCAAGAAGAGTCAATAAGTCTTATTCTAGAAATAGAACACCACAACCAAGAGAAAATGATAGTAGACAAAATCGACCTCATGGATTTCCCGTAACTTGGAATAATTTCCAAAATCAAAGTTACATGCCTTGCGGACTGATTTCATCATTTCTACATCCCAACCAAATGCAACAAATGCATGGGATGTTCAACACTAACAACTTTGGACCCATGAGATATTAGGGACCAAATGTTTGAGTTATTGTCTTATATAAATAGATATGCCTTGGAGTCGACTTGGAACCCGATGAGTGGATAAAGGATAGTGAATGCTCTAAACACATGACAGGTAACCAAAATCTCTTCTCAAGCTACAAGTCATACAAACAGGTAATGTTATTTTTGGTACCAATCTTCGCTGTAACATCATTGGCAAAGGTACGATTTTGAATGACTCTCTTAAAATAGATAATGTAGAACATGTAGATAACTTAAGATTTAACTTGCTAAGTGTAGGACAAATATGTGATAATAAGTGTAGAGTAACTTTTTCTAAACATAATAGTGAAATTACTAAGGATGGTAAGGTCATAGGTAGAGGTAATAGGAAGAAAGGCTTATATGTGATAAAATTAGTAAATAAGCCAAAAGACCAAATTTGTCTAGCAACGATTGATGAAAACTCCACGTTGTGGCATAGGAGATTAGGTCATACTAATATGCGTCTCATTCAATCGTTAGCATCTAAGGAATTAGTTAGAAACTTACCTAAGCTTAAGTTTGATCAACACTTCTGTGATGCTTGCAAAATT
>BQNB010000181.1:3314-23423 GCA_026074375.1 Tanacetum coccineum | reverse complement strand
ATTTAAAACATTTAAAAGCGAGGCTATGAACTCACCTTGATCGAAGCCGAAGATTAAATAACCGAAACGATCACGAACTACTCGACGACGAGCTCAACCGCGACCTATAATTCATGTCGCTCGATTACTATACAATAAAGTACGATCGAATAGTGCGTATATCGCAACTATTAAAACTATATAGATATACATACACATGTGATGAGAAATCCACTTGCGCGTCCTAGATCCTAAACTTTATGTAATTGAGTTACGATCTTTCTTTTATTCATATTATAAGTTACTTAATCAAAAACTTTCTATTATAGGAAACTTTCTATTTTTAGAAAGTTACTATTTTCGGAAAGTTACCATTTTTAGTAGGTATCGTCTTCTAATTATTATTATAATAATATTTAGTTATCTCGTCGAACTTTCGACATTCATTTTGATTATCGTTACTTGTATCGGTGTTATATCCGAATATTCCAAAGTTTCTATTTTTAAAATCTTCTTTGTTCATAAAAATCGTTAAGTTTAAAATATCACACTTGTAATAATAGTAGCGTTTATTATTTTTATAACATCCGACAAGTTTAGTATCGACCCGTTGACTTTCAAAAGTCAAAGTTAGACTTTATTTGACTTTGACTTTACATATATACATATAATTAATTCTGACCCGCTTAAAACGACCAGTTATATCATATTTTCACGACTCGGACTCAAAAGAGATTTTATGCAAAACGACATTCCGAACAACTTTTTAGTTTTAGCCGAGACCCGAAATTCGACAGAAAATGACCAAAATGCCCCTACAAGTTTCTGCAGTAACTATGACACTTTTAAATTAAAATGCAGATTTTGACATTGGGTTTTGACCCGTTATCACTCGATTTTAAAACTAGCAAACCTCGCGGCAAAGTAAAACGTCATTTCGAGCAACTTTCGTGTTTCGCCGAAAGTGCTCAAAACAAGCATTTAAATTTCTGTCAGCAACTAATATATCTATTATACTAAAAAATTGATGTGTAATTTAACGTGCAATACTCGTGATTAGAGGGTTCAAGACACACAACTAAGAGTACACAAGGCTAATGCATAATGGTATCGTTAAAAGCTTTGTATCATTAGAACCATGATGCGTCTTAATTCAGCCACATTACCAGCAGGCTGTAGCTATTCCCTGTTTACACAACCCCTACTATTACACAACCTCTCATCTCCAAATAACACCAACACCATTAAAACCACACACACACACACATTCGCAACTAAAATAAACCAATTCAATAAATAAAAACACACAGACATTCCGATCTGATAAATTCAGATGAAATGGCTAATCGATTGTGGAATGATGTTTATTCGGTAGATCGTTATTGATTTCAATGTTGTAACTGTTTCATTAGAATTTGAGTATTTTATTCTTCATTAACGGATTTGCTAGTTAAATGATGTTTAGCAGGTGTGGTTTAGTCCGATCAGGCTACTGATTTCATTTTATTATTGCAAGATAGATTGGAGATCAAGATGAGGTTAGATTGGCTTCTTTCTTATTTTTCTAATAATATTATTAGGGTTGTCATGTTTAATTTTGTGTGTTCCAAATCGTGTTTAATCTCGGGTTTGATTGTGTTTCAGTATTGTGAACAGAGAAGGAGAAGTTATGGATTGCAAAGATTAAAACAATATCGATAACCTCAAGAGAGATATCAACATCCTTTAGTTTGCTTCATTTAATTAAATCAAAGAGAAGAAAGTATATTATAGCTATTCAAGACAACCATTTTCAGGTATAAGCTGATTTAGCGAGCAGTTATAGTGACTATTGTTTTCTCTGTTAGTAAATGGACATGATGATCAAGATAGTTATGCTAATCTGATGCAAGAAAGTGTAAAATATTTGCAAAGATGGATTGAGCAAGAACACGTATGCATTCGGGTAGGATTCTTATTTGTAGTGTATTAGTCGCTTTAGGTGTGAGATCTCGATAACAAAGTTAGAGAACAATTATAACAAGGTGAGGAATCTTCTCCCATCATCCATTATACGCACTTTTCCTATAAACAATGCTATGGTCTCAATCAACTTTACTTCTTGCTTCCTTTTGATTAAAAAATGTTATGCATCAAAGGTAGAATTAAGAGATTGTAATCATGATTGTATAGTATAGCTTTCTGCCATAAGTAATATATATTTGACGAGTGTGCATATATTTATTCTACCTAGAATATTGATGACCAGTCGCTTAAAGAAATCATACTTTCATCATCTCTGATAATATATAGCTAAGCTGCAAAGGTTTGCTTTTCTTGAAGAACAAAGCTTATCTCTATAGATTATAACATATCTACTAGAAGGTATTAAAATAACCGTTCTCATCATTTTTCATGATTTATATGATACCGAATCTATGTATGCATTTAAATAAAAGATGGCAGAATTTATAAACGAACTTTTTGCTTGCTATGAAGGTTGTTGTTTGAATTGTTGGTGTTCACAATTGCTCAAGTTGGATTAGATTGGACTAAAGTCTTGAAGAAAAGGCAACAATTTAGGTGGGACTACATTAAAACTTTAATGATATTTCATAACTTGATATTGCTATCATTATGATGAGTAATTATTTAATTGTGTATCGCAGGGAAGCAATCTCACAAAACCACGAATGACATGATGAAAATGATCTCCCAACAACTCCTTGGGATTTTCCCAAGTGTGTCTCTCTGCAGGCTTCATGGAATTCCCACATGCTTAAGTCTCGAACATAGAATGGTAGGTCATCCGTTGACATGCGTACTCTCCCTAGACAGATCTTATTAAAGCTACTACATGTTTCCTCTAAATGTCCAAATTTAGCTACGTAACCACCATATTCAGACAGAGCCCACGTCTGAGATAGAGGTAAATTATGACTGCCACAAACCGGTTTCAAAGCCTTGAAGATCCCATCCAGTTCATGTAGCCTCCTTTCTTCTGAAATCTTAAAGGAAAGACCTACCCATACATGGACACAGACATAAAGAATACAGGTGGGAAGATGACGGCTGCGGGTCAAAACAGGTCTGGGTTGACCCACACACAGGTGGCAAATTTAACCCAACCTGCACTAACCGGGTCAGTTTAGAAATGCATCGACCATGTCAGTAACCAGTGGTTGAAAATCATATTTTTGGCCATTTATATGAAATCATTTTGTTCTGATGTGCTCATTCTTGGCTTTGCAGATTTGGAATTGAAACTGACATATGTCGGATCTGCCGAGGATGAGACCTATGCCCAACTTCATGAAAGTGCGTTAGTCGGGCCTATTAATATTGGTAAATGGCAAATATCATTTTGTATATGAGGTAACTTCCAAAAGATTTCACTCCTTACTATTTATTGAATGTTAGGAAAAACGGCTAAGTGAAAGCTTACCAGTTATGTTTCACAGCATGGCTTACATGCTGCTTCACATATCTTTATCTAAATTTTGGTTTTGATTTACAGTTCTATCGACAAAATACAAGTAAAGTTATGTTTGAATAGCTTTTAACGGCATAATTTGCTATGGTGGAGAAAGCTCCATGTTAATGTTGGAACGATTAGACATGTTGATCATGGGAAAACCACTCACTGTCGCGATAACAAAGGTCTAAATCTCGACTGTGAAATTTTATTTTTAGTCGCCTTTTTATATATGAATAGTAATTATTAGTGTTAGGTGCGGATGAATGGAAGGCTAAGGCTATTCCATTCGATGAATTGATAAGGCTTAATGTAGGTTATTAAACTTGAAATAATTACAGCCAAAATGCTTTTAACTATGACATATAATGCATTATGTTATTTGTTTTCAGCGCTCCTGGGTTCAGGAACTACAAATCAGATTATAGATGGATAACTATCCACTTCGGGCTCAAGATGTGAAGCATCCGTGCGACCAATATGTTTCAAAATATAAAGGTCATTTGTTCTTCATGGAGTTAGGAAGATAATCATCGGTGGTTCTATTCGTAGCTCCATTACTCCTATTCATGGCTATTAATAATGTTGCATCGGCTTGCTCCAAGGGTGACAATTGTTCTTTCTTTTGACATCAGATTTAACAACATAAACTCATTAGTGGTATTGGTCTAAATTGGACCAGATCCATTTAGTTGGATTAGTTGGTCAGCTTTTGATCCATTTTCATGGATTAGACAATGGATGTACGGCTAGAGCTAATCATATTAATACGATCCTTTGACAAATTTATGTATACAGTATGCATGATTTGATGTGTTCCTATTCTATGAAGTTAAGTTACCCGAGTTATTCCGACAGATACACATTGAAGAGGATGAGCTGACGTGTTGCAAGAAAGTTTAACGACATTCTCAAGTACAAACACTTAGCTCTGTTATTTTTGTATATGATATTGGTGATTTGATAATTAGTCATTATTATGATTTTTTTTATCACGGCCTTATGTTTGCCACTTTGTGTTTATGTAGTTTTTTGGAAAAGAAACATAGCTCTTTCTCCGTTTCTTCATATGATGGTTTAGTAGACTCGGAAGTAAGTGTAGACTCGGAAGATTAAGTTATAAGGGACGGCAAAAAAGAAACAGGGAGTAGAGATGTCACTGCAGCATTATATATGTTATCATTTTAGATCCGTTGACTTTGCACGGTACTATTCATTTTAAGCACCGTAGCAACAGTGCTACAGTGCTGGACCAAAAATTTTAGCCCAAAAATTTGGGCCAGCCCATATTGTTTTTTTTTTAATTTTGTTGGCACAAAATAAGGAGGAAAAAAATGTTACAAAAGTATCGACGCATTCAGATAAAAAAATATTCGCGGTAACATTTTCGAATTGACTTAAATAGTGTCATTTTGCACCATGAGACCAAAAAATAAATTCGCAAAAAAATAAAAAATAATAAAATAATAAAAAAAATAAATTTTTAACGCCACACCACAACGCGTAAAGACCATAAAAAATTACTAAACATGATACTGAAAAAGTAAACCCACACTATTAAATATGACACCGAGAAAATAAACTCGCACAAAATTAAAGGAAAAAAAAAAGAATTAATGACACGCAACAACGCGCTAAAAATTAACGGCCCGCAGTAACGCGCAGAAAAAAATAAACTTACACTATTAAACATAAAAAAAAACGCGCGAAAAAAAAAAAATAAAAAAAATTAACGCCCGACAACAACGCGCGAAAAATTAACGCCCGCAGCAACGCGCGGATATCTTTTCTTGTTTATTTAAAATTAGTTATCATCACAATCAAGTTAACTTTGTCAACATGCATCGTGTATGTTATGTTATCCGTTTAAAATAGCATAAAATAACATGATGTATGATGTGGTTTCTAATATTATGCAGGTGACATGAAAGCCTACAGTATGGATGGCAAACAAACTTATAACTCAAATTATTTTTATAGCTATGTAACTAAACATTATGTTGTCCGTTTAAAAAATATGCACCATCAAATTTAGACATCAACATAATCAACAATTAGACACATTGAAATTTATCCTTCCTGCTTCAAAAATCTGTAGAGAATAATGACTAAATTAACTTACCCCTCTTTCATAACATTAATACAATTGATATAACTTTCAATCTATAAAAATAAGATCCCAATTAAATACCCAAACCAAGCCCAGGGCAACACCCGAGCTTTTAAGAGTTTCTTAGGAAATTTATTTTAGCCATCGATCACGAGGATTATGTCAGACATGAATAGTTCGCAGAATCATTATGCAATCAACTATTATATGCAATCCCGGGCGAAAACAATTTAGACACAACCTGTGTGCATCACACACGCCTGCACGCCTCGTTTTCTAAAATGCCGAGTTTTTATAGTTAAAAAGTACATCTCGTTTTCGCTCTAATTTCTTCGTTATTAGGAGTTAGAAGCTCCATTTTATGTCAAAACGATCGTCTAAGAAAGCTTTATCATATTTTTTAATCAAAAATCAGATTTCATAAAATCTCGATCCTCGTTTTCCACGTCAAAGTTTCTGCCCAAAACTTACCCGTTGCAAAGTGCGCCAAAACTCATTTTTGACCCAAAAACTCACTCACGGCATATCCAAAACGGCCTATAACTCACATTTAACTCGCTCAATCAATTTATAACAACAATTAACCAGACGACACAAGATCTTATAGATTTCATCACATGCAATGAATAATATCAAATCAAATGAACGAAATAAACGAAGTAAACACAAAAAAGAATGCTCACAATGCTATTATAGCAAGATCAAACTCGATAGATGAACACACTTGTTCCTTGTTCCCTTTTTGGCCGTGACTTCGAGTACAAAACCAACCCAAAACCAAAACCATATCAACCTCAACTAAACCAAATCAACCTACAACTAATCTTGATATATATTCAAACAATCAAACAACTTTTGTGTGCTTCCCTCTTGGTTCGAACCCACGACCGAACCCAAATACCCTCGCCAAATATTTTATTATCAACCAAATACTTCCGCTAAACCTTCCTATATCATTTCCCCACTAATCTCATAACCCTTATTTAAATCAAAACCCACTAATCTCAACAAAACTCAACCATGCATAAACCTTAATGCACATCTTTTTTTTTTTGCATTGATGATCTTAAATATGCCTTCTAAACAATATTGGATGACTAGAAAAATCAAAACACCAAAGGTAGGGGTGTTTGTTGGCTCGTTTGAATTCAAAAGGAAGAAGGAAGACAAGAAAACTATTTTCTATCAAGCCATTGCACCCTTAAAACATTTCTTAAGTAGGATTTAAATGGTTTTCAACAATCAAAAGTTGTAAATGATTTGTGTGTTTGTGGTGGTGTAACGGACCGAGCAAGGGAGCAAAGAAAGAGAGGAAAACTGTTGAAATTAGTAGACATAAAGACCATATTAACTATTGATAAATACGAGTACGCAACGGAATATAAACACGTATGATCTTCATATAGTCATATAAATTAACATAACAAGAAAGTAAAAGAAAACGTGTACCTTTTAGCAATTCTTCAATCAAAAAACAATAAAGATAAAAGTATGATCTCTCTACGGATTTGTACACAATACGTTCTTAGCAATAGAGTATGCTAGTATTAATTGTATTAAACAATCGCCTTTGGAAAACCTTGAATCAAATCAACACGAAACTATGTTTCTTGTTTCCTTGCCATCAAACAAAGCAAAACCGAAACACCCCTATATATGGGTTTCGGTCGATCAAGCACAAAGAGAAAGAAAGAGAGATTTTGGGTTTTTTAACTAATGAATCTCTAATCTCTATTTATAGCCTTTCTCCATACTTGGTTAACAAGCAAAAACCCACCTCCTTTGGGTTGGGTTATTCGGCCGACTAGAGCAAATGGAAGGGGCATAGCCCACTTTCTTTTTTCCCGATTTTCCTTTAAAGTCCTTATTGTTTAACATTTAATTAATTAGATCTCAATATATTTAATTAACTATTACCAACGAATTACTTGTGCATCTCCATAGGCTCAAACCGAGACCAGACATATATTATTTATATGTACATTCCTTCAGCTCCCACTTGGACATGTAGAATAATATAATATAATAACATTGGTTCGCGTCTAGCAACACGCCAATGCTCCCGAAAACCTTTGACTGTAATTTCCCAAAATACATTTAAATGATTAATCATTTACAATCCCTTTGTTTCACAAATGCCATGCCAAAATAGATATGTATCGTAGTCATTCTATTTTAACGATTCTGTTTCTCGTGTTACATAATTAAATCAAGATTTCCAATCTAATCGGGACAAATCCAGATTACCATTGGGTCTGGCCAGACACACATCTAATTAATTAATCAAGGGGCCCAATAGCATTATTATTTCAATTCAGTTGAATGAACAAATTCTATCTTGACTACAAGTATCTTATCATATATTTCAGAATACTCATAAATATAGTCTTTATGGCTACCTTGTTACGGGTAATGTTAGAAGTATATAAAAAAAGTACCATCCACATACATAAAACTAACTTGTATCTCAAGTCTAATGATTTAGTAACGTAAATCATTTACAAGTTTCAGTTGATGATGATCTATAAAGCGAGTGACTTGCATTGGAGAAGTCCGACATGCAAATCTATTAAATATCGTATGAGATGGAGAACCGTTCTTTAAATATTCTACGAATATAACCAAACACTCAAATATGTCTTAATTCATTTATATTCTCATATAATTGATCGACATAGACTATTTAGAATAACATTTATTCACGGATTAAACATGCAAAAATAGGACCAATGATTATAATGAAAACGAATCATATCAAATACTTCAATTCATAAAATAACATTGTTTAACAATATCCTTTATCCAAATACTAAATAGATCAAATGCATGATAATTCTAGTTGACGAATCATGCCTCGAGATACGACTATCGTACTTGTTGACAAGGCATAGATTTCATTAACTAGTTTTGATCTTTCGGAATTTTGAGAATACTTATTTCAAGAATTCAATAAGTGAAGTTCTTGAATATCTATGATGAATGTTTGTTCGTATATATTCAATATCTTGACACACTATATCTTATAAGGTGTGTGACATCAACTATTGACAACAATCATCTTTCACAGCTTCCAAAAGTGTAAAGCATTCTTATTCTTTAATGTATAATGCAACTATGCTCTCAGTTGAGCACAACTAGTTCACATGGTCATCATCAAAAATGAAATCATACCATGACTAGTATTGAGTGTCATCTCAATTTGATTTAGCATCCGTGTACACAAAACAACCCCATGCTTTTAAAATCCGTAAACAATGAATATTCTCTTAATAATGTTTGGCACCTCATGAACTACAAGTTCATTGGTTATTCTAATTGCACAATAAATTGTTGCAATATATATCCTTAGATTTTCATTACTATGGACAAATCCATAATCTAAGAAGATTTCCATAACCAAACATATTTTATTAATATATTCAATTCAATGATTATCTAATAACTTTTGATTAAATACCAATGTTGTCAAATCATCTTGCATTCTGCATGATACAACTACTTTCCTACACAATATGATGTACATAATGAATCCTTTAGTCCAACTCAAGATTTCATTCATGTTCCATCTTATCAAAAGATATGCATCCATTGAGACTTTCTAAATGGTATGTCAAATTGTGTTAGATTTATATACCGCATATGTTCATAGCAATAAACATATTATTTCAAGGTTGTACATTCAATTTCTTAAATCTTTCAGGTGAAGGAAACCTGAACATAATACTCCCACTAGCTTTTAGAAATACTCAGGAGTTATCTTAATTATAATTAAATTCAAATCAAGTAAATGATTTAATAATAAACTTAAGATTATCCTCCTAGATGCTTACAATAATCCATACTTGGATTCTTGCCATTTGTACACTTCATAAAGATTTTATAAATTCATAAACTCCTTTGATTACTAACCGTCCTCGCAATAGTAATCATTCAAGGAAGAGTTTAAATTCTATTGCCATATTTCATCTATATGAACTCTAGTATGACAATCAACCATCTTTATATACTTAATGTGCATAGAAAGAATATTTAATCACAATCAATTGCTTGAGTATGATTAAAATCCTATCTTAATACATGCATTAAATATGTATACAACATTGTCCATATGAGTTTGATACCTAGAACATTACCACTTGGGTTTTTCTTCTCTTTGAGGAAACTCATTATAACTTCACAGTCTAACTGTTTTAGTTAAAGATCAATCAAATTTCAAAATTGATTATCTTGTGGACAACATCTTAACATTCATAGCTTGAGTCTTTGTCAAATTCAAAATTCAACAATGATATTAATGGTTACACCATGATACCGAATTCAAAATTCAATAATGCATCTTTAACAGGTTCACCATGTAACCAATAAAAATACAATGAACCAAGTTAATAATTATCCTCAAAATAATTACTTAACACTTGCTTGATGTAAACAT
The DNA here is from genome assembly GCA_026074375.1 of Tanacetum coccineum. Classification (NCBI taxonomy): domain Eukaryota; kingdom Viridiplantae; phylum Streptophyta; class Magnoliopsida; order Asterales; family Asteraceae; genus Tanacetum; species Tanacetum coccineum. Next base: position 13,448 of record BQNB010000181.1, on the reverse strand, counting down.
TTAATTGTTTGATGCCCGTTTACATAGAACAATAATTTTTAGCTTATGCAATTTAACTTAACGATTACGATTTGAAAGCAAACGCGTACAATACTAAAAATACATAGTGAATTTATTGACGTCATAAATAACCCTAAAACACGGGGTGTTATATACTTAGCATGTAGAGTAGCAATTACAAGATACATTGACAGTTCCTGAGTTTAGTTTGTTAATATCATTCTTCATAAGACTTTTAACAAATTCAGAACTTTAATTTCTTAAGACTTAATGTGAGTCATCACATTCCATAATCATGATGGTGTCTTATTAACCTTCTAGGTTGAAGTTTTATTCAGTATATACAAGACATACTCAATTTCAAACCTTGACAGATTTTGGAGGTAAAATATTTAAGTTATTAAAATCAAATAATTCCAAATAATTTGATTCAACACTCTAGACATACCATAATATGTGGTATTCTATGAGTAGTTTAATTGTGAGACTTTATCACAATCCTAATAACTTAATACTCTTTAGGTTACATACTAATCAATTGTGTCCAACCAAATTGAATATATAGTATTGAAAACCCATTTGCATGCAATAATGTATACGACTTTAACTAGTTCAAGAACTCTATGTAAATATCATATATTATTTTGCCTTTGAACAATTCAAGGACTTTTGTTCATGTCATAGCCAGAAGATATAACTTACTTTATGTTATAAGTCTTTTAAGAATTAAAGGACTTCATGTTTATTAATTTACAATAAACATAAACATTTTTAACTAAAGTAATTCTGAACGCCAACTCTTAGCTTCAATAGTCATTTCAAGTTAAATAAGATTACTTTATTATTTGGGACATTCCAAGAACACATAAACATTTTACTTGAAGTAGTCTTTAAATCGAGATGACTTCGTTATTTTGGACATTCCAAAAACACATAAACATTTTACTTGAAGTAGTCTTTATTTCATATATTGACATATGTTCTGAATAGGGCAATAAGTCCTAGTAGAATATTATTTTCTTACCTTACGGTCAAGAGAAATATCTAATCGTATTGTTATTGTCATGTGTTGTACCTTGCACACAATAAAGATTTCTCCCACTTGTGCATGACAAAACATCATACATGTAGTCAACCAACACGACATTCGTTTGTTTATATGGACAATATGATAGTGTCACAGATATTAGCGTTACACGTAGATATTGAAACACTTTGTTTAATAAGAAATAGTGCACGACTATCCTTAAAACCATGAGTATCTATAGTTGGAAAATTATGCATTATCTCAAGACAAGCGAGAAATAATCTTGGTTACTAACAAGATAATAAACCTTGTAGCTCCCACTGAATTAGACAATATTACATTAATGTCTTGTTCAGAAATAAATCACGATGCTCCTACTGGATTTGACAACATTGCAAGTGTTCCATAACCAGTGAAAACAAATAGTGATCTATTTATTTTCCAACTTTCTTTGAAATCTTAATTAGTAGCAATGTACTTGGATTTCAAAAATTTCTGCTATGTAGATAAGGGACTATCCATCAATGCTATTTATTAACTTAAAAATTAGGCATCAATTTCCTCCTTAATTTTGATTAAGACAAACAACTAGATACATTAACCTAGTTTGCCTTTACCACTTTTGCAGTAGTATTGGTATTTCCTAATCAAGAACTCATAAAGCATCTTACATTAAGATGTTATCATTTGATAGCTTGAAGAACATGTTCTCTAGTTATTCATATGTCTTATATGTTTCAACGTATTCACCACTAAATAAGGGTGACGAAAACTATATGAAAATATAAGTCATGTAATCTACTTAGCATTTAAGTTTGCTATGAGTTTGATTACATTAGGACAATTCCTACGTTCCTATTATAACTTTCTCAAGCAAGAAAAATTGATAGGAATGAGTCTCCATGTTCCTTACAAGGAAAGGAGTCTCGGTTTGACTTCTTCAAGAAAGAAACAAACCATCGTTTATGTATCATTGCATTAATACTATTAGTAGAATCGCAAAATTCAATTTTAGTATTTTCAATAAGGGATAAAGCCGTAGAATACCAACGAACTTTGCCTAATTTATCGATTTGGTACGTGTACTGAAACAATTTTCGATTTGGTACGTGTACTTACATAAAGTGTTCTCATTTGCACATTTTGATGATGTGTCATACGTGATATGCTGACACGTGGCACATCAATAACGTGACACATCATCAAGATAATGAGAACACTTTATGTAAGTACACGTACCAAATCGATAATTGTTTCAGTACACGTACCAAATCGATAAATTAGGCAAAGTTCGTTGGTATTCTACAGCTTTATCCCTATAAAATAACACATCATCACCGGTGAGGGCAGTTTCATTGATGTGAGTGAAAAGTGAGGATGAAAAGTGAAGAGAGAAAGCTGATGTGGCGTTGACATGTCTAATGAAAGAGAGTTTTTCCAATGACTGATGTGGTTAGTCTAACTTACACTAATTTTTCAAAAAACTTTTATTTTCCTGCCATATACTTCAAATTTGCCATATACTTCAAATTTTAGTTAAGGATATATGTAGTTCCTCTTATACTTTTAACCACCAACCAAATCTTCTAAATTACTTTGCGTGTACATATATAGTTATTACTCTTTCCGTTTTAAAATTATTGTCTCCCAACAAAAAACACATAGTTTAATAAAAGTGCATTTTTTTAGTAAAGGGTTATACAAAAAAAAGAGAAAACAGTAATAAAAGTGCATTTATTACTGTTTTCTTTTTCTTACTTTTTGACAAAATATCAGTTTTACCTTTAACTAATTAACTAAAGTTTTCTTTAAAGTTCGTAATAATAATTTTAAACAAGAGTGATATAGTAAACTTGATTAAACTTATTTATTTATTTTTAGTAGTAGATAATTTAAATTGAGACTCACAAAAAGAAAACGCGAACTATTAATTTAGGATGTTAATAGTATTTGTTTAAAGAGTAAAAATTTAATAGTGAAAATCTTGACAATGCTCCAAAAAGAAGGATCTTATCACTGAAATACCATTAAGCGAAAGAAAAAGGAAAAGTAAACAGAAATGTAAATTGACGTCATTTATTCATGTCGTGTATTGAGTTTTAAAAGGTAAAATATTGAAAGAAGTATAATTGCCTTCCATATCACAGTATATCGTTGGTATAAAGACGAAGAAAATGAACAAAAAAAATTTCATGTATATTTAGTTGTAAGTAGGAATTGCTTTTATCAATTTTTCTCGCCTTTCTAAAATTCGATAGTGACTCGATGATTCACATGAGACATCTATTCACAACATACAGGGACGAACTCCGAATTTTTGGAAAGATGTTGTACAATTGCCATTTTGAGTTAACTAAAGTTATATTATGAAAAAGAGTTAACTACATTTTTTGTCCTTATGTTTACTGGGTATAACACTTTTAGTCCAAATGGTTTTTTTTGTAACGGATCTTGTTCAAATTTGGTCGACCCGTAACACTTTTGGTCCAGCCGTTAGTTGACCATCACTTTGACCAGTTAAAAATTATGAATTGACTAAAGTACCCTCGTCTTAGTTGATCAAAAGTGTTACACCCACTAAACCATAAGGACAAAAAATGTAATTAACTCTAAAAATAATATTTCTTAAGATTTGAAACAAAATTTGGTACTAAAAATATGTATAAATAAAAGAATAAATGTAGTTAACTCTATTTTTCTTAACTTTTTAAAAAATTTAATTTTTTTCATAGAAAAAAATTTAAAATTTTAAAAAGTACGAAGAAAAATTAAATTCTTTTTTAAAAATTAAGATTTTAAAAAGTAAGAAATTCTTTTAAAAAAAATTTGTAAAAAAAATTAAATTTTTACGAAAAATAACGTAAAAAATATTTTTTTAAAAGTACCCAAAAAATTTTAAAAATATTTCTAAAAAAAATTAATTTTTTTACGAAAAATAACGTAAAAAATTATTTAGGTGGATGCTTGACAAACAATTGACACGCGTACTATTAAAAAATCGTACTTTTTAAAATCTTAATATTTTAAAATAAATTTAAATCTTTTTTCGTACTTTTTATATTTAAAATTTTTATAAAGTTTTGGGTACTTTTTAAACATACTTTTTAAATTTAAGAATTTTTTTTTAAAGTTAAGAAAAAATAAAAAAGTTAAAACTTTTTTTACTTTTTTATTTTTTCTTAACTTTTTAAAAATTTAATTTTTTTCGTAGAAAAAAATTTAAAATTTTAAAAAGTCCGAAGAAAAATTATTTTTTTTTAAATTAAGATTTTAAAAAGTAAGAAATTCTTTTAAAAAAATTTGTAAAAAAATTTAATTTTTACGAAAAATAACGTAAAAAATATTTTTTTTAAATATCGAAAAAAGATTAAAACAATTTTAAAATTTAAGTTTTTACAAAGTACAATTTTTTAATATTTTTTTTTAATTTGGACCAAAAGTGTTACACCGGGTAAAACATAAGGACCAAAAATGTAGTTAACTCTTTATTTATCTATTAGAAATACACAATGACAATATTACCCTCGTATTTAACAGTTAAACTCGGTCAAACTAACGATGTTATTAACTTTGGACCAAAAGTGTTACGGGTCGACCAAATTTGGACAAGATCCGTTACAAAAAAACTATTTGGACCAAAAGTGTTATACCCGGTAAACCATAAGGACCAAAAATGTAGTTAACTCTTTAATTTATATATTAGAAATACACAATGACAATATTACCCTCGTATTTAACAGTCAAACTCGGTCAAACTAACGATGTTATTTACTTTGGACCAAAAGTGTTATGGGTCGATCAAATTTGGACAAGATCCGTTACAAAAAAACTATTTAAACCAAACGTGTTATACCCAGTAAACCATAAGGACCAAAAATATAGTTAACTCTATTTTAAAAGTCCCCCCTTTCTCAAACGTAACCAAAGTAGTATAAACTTATTAGCCACTAAGTTACCGCCACGTGTACAATGCAGACGTCACCAACCCAAAGCCTTTGACAAATGTTTCCGACTTTCGGTGTTTTACAATTCCAAAATATTTATTTATTTATTTAGTGCTAATGTGATGATCAATTTAAAAAGTAATTAATCAATTTTTAGATCAATAATACATCATTTGGTCATACTCTTACCAGTCTCATTCTAAAAATAAATCGGCAATAAATATTATTTGTTGACTTATTTGCATTTTGTAGATTAAAAAGTTATTATTTATTAGATTGGCTTTACACACATATAGGAACTTACAAATTTTTAAATAATTTAACTTCATATATTGATCGTGTTCATACTTCATACATGCGTATACAATTTTGTAAAACGTTGATAACTGATAGTGACAAGCCAAAGTATCCGCGCGTTGCTGATGGACGGGTTATTTTTTATTGGTGTGCTGAAGCATAAGGATTCGCGTGTTGCGGCGGGGTTAATTTTTTCCCGAATAATAATAATTATTATTTTTATTTTTTATTTTTTTATCTTTCTGCATGTGTTTTTTAATTTGAATGAATGGGTAGATATGTATTGGATATTTAATACGCAAAGTTTATTACGTAAAAAATCGTAAATAATTAAAAGGTTAGAGTACGTCGCATATTTCTTTTTTTCCTATTTTGGGCCGACATGAGTTTCTTTTTCCATAAAGTAAAAGCTCTTTTTTTGTAGACATGTATTGTATATTTAATAAGTAAAGTTTATTACGTAAAAAAATCGTAAATAGTTTTAAAGTGATAATATGTCCCGTAATTTTTTTTCTATTTTGGGCCGACACGTTTTTTTTTTACTTTTTTCATAAAGTAAAATCTTTTTTTGCGGCCAGGCCGATGGATAGCCGTACATAGTTAAAAAGTGAGGGTACGTTCCGTAATTTTTTTTTCTATTTTGGGCCAACAGCGGTTTTTTCCCTATATATAAAAGGAAAAAAATTAATGGGCCGAATACTGTAGCTTAAAAAAATGGGCTGGCCCAAAATGGGAGCTCAATGGGCCGGACACTGTAGCGTACTGTAGCGGCTACAGTGCACCGACGTCGTTTTGATTCTCTTTTCATTATATGTATAATATTGATCAATCTAGACGTATCGCTATGAAGTTAATTTATTAGAGAATGTTTGATAGTACTCACAAATTAGCAGTAATATACCTTACAAAACACTCGCACGCACGCACGCAAAAATAAAGAAAAAGACATCGATCATTTGGACGACCGACTTGTTGTAAAAAACGATCCAACACGGGTCAATTCGAATTTCTCTTTTAGTAATGACGCGTTGAGTATATGCCAACTCAGTGGAAGACGCGCCTTACGAAGGCTATTATCACAAGTCTTACCAACCAATCGGGGCTTGCTTTAGTCATATATCGTCATTTGAAGATTGACCTGGGTTCGAACCCTGCCATTCGGCCAACTCTTGGTTAATTAAGTCGCTGAGTCAGGAGCTCATCGCTTGAGACCGGGTCCTTAAGAAATAGTCCGATTGACAGCAAAAAAATGCATAAGATCGAAATATTCTCACCGATTTACATTGTTTATGGAAAAATAACATGTATGATAAAGGTCTCCTCATTGCAAGCTTGTGTATTAAATATATGGATGTTAATCTACCTATCATCTTTTTTAATATAAAAATCACTCATTCTTTTGCGTGATTCACATGTTTTTAAATATACTTCTATCTTATAATTAAACAAAATAAAAATGTAATCAATAGGGCCCTAGTTTTGGACTTTGTACAATATCTTATTATGGATTTGTGAACACGTAAACACACACGTGAAAAAGAATCATATATTTGTGGTTGTATCATGTAGGTTGGTTTGTCATTAAAAAAGAAAAGAAAAAAAAAACATTCAAGGGAATAAAAATGGTAACAACATTGTCACATATCGTTCATGTAAGAAAATATATTTTGTCATTAAATTAAACCACACTTGATCAAAAGCTTTGCGGTATAGCAATAGGTCATATTGCATGAGAATACTTTCCAACTAAAAAATTGTCGTTCAAGTGGTGCAAGGGGTATATAGCTGGCTTATAGCTTATTAGGTTTTAAGCTTATTTTTTTACATGTTTTAAAACTTTTCGACTCATATAAGTTTGAAATGACATAGTAAACAATTGTGTTTATACCAGCTGTAATGGCCGATAGTTATCGGCACCTCTGTTATTTTTTTTTATTTTTACAATTTTGTTTTGTTATAAAACAAAAAAACTGAAAGTACAATACATAAAATGTGAAGTTTAATAATTTAAAAGCATTAAAAACAAAATACGAAGTGGAAAACAGTAAAAACTATATTTTCCTGTCTAAATAAATTTGAGTAAGGGAATGTGCCACTAACCAATAGGGGATACCTCTAACTTCAACGTTACGTAATAATCACCACGCAAAACCATTAAGTATCATCTCATAATCATTGTTGCCACACCAACAAAACAAAATTGATCCAATGTGATGAGTATTCAGATTACTAGAGTACATCCACAACTCGTTTTAGCTTAATCATAAAAAGTAATTTTTATGTGGGATAGAAAAGAATATAAAAATACAGATTAATACATCAAAAGGTTTTTTGCCTCAGTTGGTATTCATTTTCAAAAAACATGTGGATCCACTGGAGAATTTTGTGAATAAATGGGAACATGTTCGAGTCTCGGCTCGTGCTCTTAGTCTGTGCTTCACTGAGCCATAAATGTTGCCAGAGTTATTTCTTATAAGGTGTACAATGATTAGTACCAAAAGACATCCGAAATCAAGATGTTTCCGTCAATTTATACATTTGCTGGACATTAGTAATATACACAATAGGCGACTAATACGCAGTCGTTTTGACTGTGGGCCCCTAGCTACAGTAACGGGCTCCCATTTTGGGCCAGCCCGATTTTAATTTTTTTTTTTGTTATTTTTTTTTAAATTTGTATGCACAAAGTAGGAGGGAAAAAAAATATTACAAAAGTTCTCATTTATTCAGATAAAAAAAAATACCAGCGGTAAAACTTTCATCGTAACCTAATAACTTTAAATAATCGACATGTCACATACGTTACAACCCATTATATTAAAAAAAAAAACCCATATAGCAAAAAAAAAAAACAACACCTTTTAAACATTGGGTCCAACAACATATGTCATATAAATAAATTTAATTACTAATAAAACAACATATGTCGACAAAATAGCCTAAAAAATTCGCATAAAATGTGGCCAAAGTTAAAAAAAAAATAGCCCAAATTTGCCTGGAATCTGGCTTAAGTAAAAAAAATACAAAAACGGTCCCTTCAAAATTTAACTATTTACGATTTTATTACACACAAAATCCGTAAAAAATTATTAACAAAAAAAACACACTGTCAAGTTTTTATTTTGTTCACAACTTTTTTACATTCATCGGTCCCAAATAAAGATATCGAACCGTCCCAAAAAAAAATAATATTCTCGGGAAAAAAAATAATCGTCCAACAACGCAAAAAAAATATTCCCGAATCATACAAAAAAAAGGAAAATATCCAGGAAAAAATTAGCCAAAAAAAACAAATAATAGCTAAGATCTGGCCCAAAAGTAAAAAAAATACAAAATAGGACCCTCAACGTTTAAATTTATCATTTACGATTTTTCTTACACAAAATTCCTTTTAAAAAAATTTACAAAACTCGTCCCAAAAAAAGAAATCTTCGGGAAAATATATAGCCCGTGCAAAACGCAAATTTTTTTCCCGAATTCACTGCAAAAAAGAAATATTAAAAATTAGCCCCGCATAACGAATCGGCAAAAAAAAAACCCCCCGAAACGTAAAAAAAAATTATTCGAGAAAAAATTAGCCCCGCCGCAACGCGCGGGTTCATTTGCTTGTTGATATACACATGTCGGTAGATAATCTATGTTAATCCAACAAAAGTAACCAAGGCCCACGTCGTGCACAATGTACAAGTGTCCAAACATTGGATACTTAATTCTGGCCAAGTCCACTAACAAACAAGTCACACAAATCTTGACACATACACCTTCCATAATTAGTACACGTGAAAAGCTTAGGGGCTGCTTGGTTAAGGGTTATAGGGTATAAGTAATGGGAAATGAAATGAAAAATGATGCTTGGTTAAACATAATATAAGCAATGAATCCTCAATATTGGCCCATACTCCATTACCCAACATTTTGAGGGTATTAAAAATGTATTTACCCACGTTCCCTTCTTTTGTTCTGTTCACCACCCACTTTTGTTTCTAGTTTCTTTTCTTTTTTCTCTTCATTTCTTTTTTTCATTTTAATTGCAACACTTTCCTTTTCTTATATCATATTTCTTGATTTCTATTTTCCTCTAACTTTCATGATCATTTATGTGGAAGAAGCCACCGTGCATTTTTTTTTTCTTTCATAAACACTAGAATAAATTTTGTGGCAAAACTTGTGATATTAATAGTCATTATATTTTACACCAACCAGATGCATGATATGAAATCACGACTGCAATACACATTTTTATATATTAATGTATAATATAATTTTTACATGTAATAATGTATCAAATTTGACCAAAAATCATATTATAATTATTTTTTATAAGACAACAGCATCTTTGATAACATTTTCATTAAAAGAATATTTTTTAGAAGACATATATTGGTTTAGTGGGCTTTTCAGTGATAAAAGGTGAGCAGACAAACCGAAATAACCGAATAAACCGAAATCGAAATCGAAATCGAACAAAACCGAAAACAATCGAACCGAACTAATAACTGAACCAAATTTGCCAAAACCTAACCGAACCGAACTACCAATTCGGTTTTCGAGTTGGATATGGGTTTGACAGTCGGAACCGAAAACCGAATTTATATAAATATATATATCTTTTATATATTTATATATATAAAAAGACCATTAAAATTTTATCCTAATATAAAAAAAATTTATAATTGAAATATTTTTTTTGCTAAATATCTATGTAATTATTAATTTTTTTTTTTAAATAAATTGTGTAATTCGGGTTATTCGGGTCAACCCGAAAACCGAACCGAATTCAAATTCAGTTTAGGTTCGGTTCGGTTGAAATCTAGTTCGGTTCGGTTTTCGGGTTGACCCCAAAACACTACAACAATATAAGGGTTT
>BQNB010000180.1:80422-199120 GCA_026074375.1 Tanacetum coccineum | reverse complement strand
ACAGAGTTACTTTTGATTACATTAGTGCTCTATATCCTTCACAGGCTTAAAAGATCTATCTAGGGCTGAGACCTACAAACAGTTTTATGATTAATAGAAAAGATCCATAAAGGATCAAAGTATTGTATTTAGTAATTCTTCTTTAGCACTATTGTTTATTTTCCGCGTGAACAATAGATTGTTTTGTTAGAGTCTCTTACAGAGTTACTTTTGATTACATTAGTGCTCTATATCCTTCACAGGCTTAAAAGATCTATCTAGGGCTGAGACCTACAGAAGTTACCTCTGTGTCTGAGCCTGAACTGCTGCAAGCCATCAAAGCATAGTTCTCTTGTTCATATTCTGAGTGACTGGTCCAATCAACACCTTCTCCATCAAGAGTCACCAAAGCTTTAGAGTCCTCCTGTTTACCAGATCTCCTCCCATTTTCTTTATTCTTATTCCCAGTGTTCCAAGCATCTCTCCTCCTACTATCTTGATTCCCCTTGGATCTGCACTCTCTAGCAAAATGCCCTGTCTTGTAACAACTATAGCACTCGACTTTGGTTTTGTCAAAACCAACCGGTTCCTTGGCATCAAATTGTAGCTTTCTACCTGTCTTTTTGTAGAACTTTTTCATTCTCATGGAAATCATGGCCACCTGCCATTTCAAGTCCATTTCTTCTAAATCAAACTCATCAAGCTGTTCTAGATCTTCATGATCCAATTGTGGGCAACTGGATTGATTTGCAAGTAAGGAGTATGATGAAGGATGTTCATATTGTGAGTTATGACCAGAAGAATTAGAAACACCATAAGCGGTACTAACATCATTAGTACTGCTAGTGTTCTCTGAAACAAATGCCACATTCTGCGTGCTAGAGGATGATGCAGTAGAGCCTTTAACATCAGACTCAAAGACTCTAAGATTATTATACAGATCATCAAAACTGAGACTGTCCACTCCTGGCTTGGTCCTCATGATTAAGGAAACTTGAGACCAGGCAGAAGGTAGAGACCTAAGGAATTTCTGATTTGCATCTTCAGTGGAGACGCCTGCACCATGAATCTCTAGTTGACTCAGAAGACTCTGAAACCTGTCATAGCCTTTATGTAGCCCTTCTGAGTTTGATACAGAGAAGCCTTCAAACTGTTGCTTTAGAATATACTTCTGCATCTTCTTTGATTCATCATTTCCACCAAATCTAGATTTGATAGCTTCCCACATCTCTTTTGCATCAGTCATTTTGTGAAATTTAGCAAGATGATCTTCTGGTAAAGCCATAAGCAAAGTGGTCCTTGCTTTTCTTTCTCTTTCTCTGGCTAAAATTTCTTCTGCAGTCTTGGGAGGCAGAACCTTTATTAAACCATTTGTATCAGTTGAGACACTCACGGGACCATTTCCTCTTTGAATAACTTCCCAGATAGGATAGTCTGTATGGGCCAAATAATGTTCCATTTTCATGGCCCATATGTCATATTCTCCCTTCTTAAGAATAGGAAGTTTGATGGTTGAAACAGTGTGAGGGGTTTGTTGTGTTGGTGTTTGAGATGGTGGTGGTGGTGGTGGAATTTTATCCTCTGATCCAGCCATTGAATAGATTTGTAAGATAGAGGTTTATAACTTGTTTTTGTTCTTCTTACTCAGAGTTTCTCTGTTTTTGGTTTTCTTATTCAGGTTTCGCACAGGCTCTGATACCCTTGTGAGTCCCAAACTGGAACAGATCTTTGCAGCCCTGCTATGGGTGATAGCCCAAATTGTTAAATACAAGTTGACTATAGAGAAACACTGGACTATGAATACTTATTGTATTGCGTTAATCTACACAATTGTATTAAAGAAAGAACAATGAAATAACTAATAATAATTTTATTAATATGCTTTGAGTGATTACAGATACTATCTCATGAGTTATGATATGTATGAGATGTATTAAGCTCGATTTATAGACTTTGCCAAGAGGGAATAATTTTATAAACAAGTGATAAACCCTAACAGGCTTCACACAACGCCGTAAAGATAATACTTAATATTTTCCATAAATAATTATCTCATGCATATCTCTTAATCGGTACTAAATAATTTCTACTAAAGGTACTTTCTAATCTGATCTGTACTTACATTTTGTTACTGTCTGTACTAACTTTAACTCACTCAAGTACTAAACTTTAATTACTAACGGTACTAAGTTAGGAAAACTTTATTCACAACAGAACTTGAATCAGGCATATTTAGTCTATCCCTTACTTCTCGCTGATTCCGATCAGTCCAAATCGTATAGGAGGTAGGATATCCAGGTTGCAGTGATTAATCCCAACTATTCCCAAAACTTATCTAATAACCTATATAGATTATTAACCCCCTCTGAAAGAGTTCATGTGCTTTTTAAGTATATTGAGTGATAAGTGCGGAGACCGGTTAGTTCCTACACTAGGGGCCGGAGTCATAGATCCTCCCTGGGAACCGTATGGATCCCTTATTGTTTACTATATTAATATAAATATGGGTCAAGAAAGGTCCAACCACCCCGAACTACCAAACTCAGGGTTACAAGTAGTCAAGGAATATCTAACAAAACCATAATCTAACAGGAAACAAACATCATAACAATAGTAATTACATAACTAGGCCAACACTTTAAGTGCTTAGCCGCTCATAGCTAACGAAAACACAGCAAGAAATATATGTAATCATTGATTGAAAGCTACATTATTTTCATACAGTATACGTAATGTTGAACGATTAAATACAAAAATTAAATAAAGTGTGATCTCCCTTAGACTCCAGGTGGAATTCTTTGAAGGTTGGAAGCCTTTGTCTCTTCTCCAATTGGCTCTGGAGGAAGTGATGTCGAAATAGCATGAATGAGGCTTCTATTTATATGTATCGAACCTGTTACGGCGTAACCAATAAAGGTGTTAAGCCGTAACCTTCTTACATTGCATTCCATAAATAAGCAGTTGTTGCGGCGTAACCAGATATTGTGTTACGCCGTAACCTTCAAATAATTTCCATATGTATGTGATCTTCATTCCATATTTGTAGATCTTCATGGTTACTGCGTAACCATAAGGGATGTTATGACGTAACTCTATCTTGGGTAAGATTTCCTTCCAAATACATGGTTACGGCGTAACTAGATATGGTGTTACACCGTAAAGTTGTCCTTGATCTTCGTACTTGCTTAGTATATGTTACGACGTAACCATATTTGGTGTTGCGTCATAACATTCTTCAAATATTTACACTTTGAGTCCTTTTTCCCTTGTTTCTTGTCACTTTCCTACATTTCACCTGAAAACTACAAAATGATAGAAAATATATAGTTTTTGAGTATTAGTGAAACATTTGCAGGTAATTTAGGGGGTATTTTGCTACTAAAAAGTAATAAATATTTGATGTTATCAGGAAATGTTTCCATCGAAAAAGTTCCGTTTGAAGATAACATCGTCAACATTCTTTCTTTACCCCTCAAGTGTGAATCGTTAAATTATCTTCGTCTATTCCTATGAATGATGGGACCCTTCTCGTATATATTTCTTTTCTCTTCTACTAGTCTCGCTTCTATTTCTTATCTATTCTATTCTATACACCGTGACAACTTAATTATTTCATCCAAAATACTTTAAGTATTTTTAATTCACAAAATACAAATTAAAATGTCACTCCTTTGAAAAAATTCATCAAGACTCCAGCCTAAAAACCATCCACTAGGGAAGGTCCCATATATACGGACGATCCCGGATTTAATAGGGGTCGGTCCAATATATATCAGGGGCCGTCAGAAGTAGATGATAGAAAAGTTCCTTTTTCTTTCTTACTTTCCAAAATACCAAACACCCCCTCTCTTTTGCCGATATGATCTGACGTCTACCCTACACCTAAACCTCATAACTATTATTCACTCTTGTTACAAGTTCTAGTACATCTTCAAACCAACAAGGTGAAATGAAAAATGAGTCTTGAGTTATCCACCGAGTCATCTTCACAAAAAGATTCACCATGTAATCCTTCACCACCAACATAATCACAACCTAATAGTGACTTATCATTACTACAACCTATGAAGGATACTACCTTTCACAATGCACAAACATATGCCCAACTTAATATATCTCTATAGATCAATGGGTCATCCTCATATCCTAATACTCATAAGCATCGTTGCTTATGTTGTCAATAATCAAGTGAATTTCATAATGAAATGCTTCTCATTCTCAAACACAGTCCTTAATCGCTATACCCACAATCTTATCATACATAATAAATCTCCTTACAAAAAATCTTGGGTCTACATCTCGTAAAAATCTTTTCCTAAATTTCAATAGTATTTTCCCTTCTCTAACATTTCTTCTCACTTCTAAACATTCCTTTTCACTTCTAATAAGTCTTCTCACCTGTAACATTTCTTCTCACTTCTAAACGTTTCTTCTCACCCCAAATAGTCATGTTACTATTAAATTTCCTCCTATATCTCTTGACAACTTAATTATTTCATCCGAAATATATAAGTAATTTTCAAAATGAATATGTTACTCCTTCGCAAAACTTTCCACTTTCTAGAAAGTGAAGAACACAAAGAAAATATTCAATCTTCAAGTGTTTTTGAGTCACCACATTGTTGCGTCTTTGTTGGGTTTTAGAAGACTTTACAACTTACTGCTGCTGGTTCAACATTAGTGCTGCTAGTGAAGATTTAGTGCTGCTAAGAAAGATTGAAGAAAATAGACTAAGTCTTTAGTACTGTTAGTGTATAGTTAGTATTGCTAGTACATTGTTAGTACTGCTAGTGTTGTTAGTAGTAAGTTAGTACTGCCAGCATATAATAGTTAGTTCTGTTAGGAGATATGCATGAGTTAAATTAGGAATAGATATGCATTATCTCCTTGCGTGTTTTGTAAGCCCATTAGGATTTCCTTGGTGTATAAAAGGAACCCTAGGCATAGTTAATAGATATAGATCAATAGAGATCAATTAGCAATCATAACTTGTAACCTAGTATGATTCAAGTTATAATATAAAGTGTGAGTTTAATAGAAGATCTCTTGTTATTACTTAATACTATTCTTCTTAGTTTCCGCATAATCAATAGTGTTCAATCAGTGTTTCATTATTGTTGCTTTGGATTTATATAAAGTAACAAACCCTTTGCAAGCTAAAGGTTCAAGATCTATTCAGTAAGGGATCCAACAAGTGGTATCAGAGCTTGTGTGGAAACTCTGAATAAGAAGAACTTCATTATTTGAAGAAGATTTACAATCAAACCAGTAAGATGGCTAAACAAGACTCTCCTCCACCAACTATAACAGCAATGAAAATCCCTATCATCAAAAAGGGAGAATATGATATTTGGAGCATGAGAATGCGGCAATATATCTGCCACATAGATCATAACCTATGGGATTTAATTGTCGATGGAGATCTCCAAGAAGAGGCTGCACTAGCAGGAGAACAATCTAGTCTTCCTTCTCCTAAGACTGCCAAACAACTGACTACCAAAAGGAATTAGGAAAGAGTTAAGAGCATCTTACTGTTAGCAATACCTAATGAATATTTCCTTAAGTTTCATAATGTTCTAGATGCTAAATCTCTCTGGGTTGCAATCAAATCAAGGTTTGGAGGAAATGATGAATCTAAAAAGATGCAGAGGAATGTTTTAAAACATCAGTTTGAAAACTTTACCACTGCACCAAATGAAAGTCTGGATAAAGCTTATGATAGGTTCCAAAAACTCATAAGTCAATTAAAGGTTCATGCTGCTCCAGTATCAAGGGAAGATATCAATCAAAAGTTTCTAAGAAGTCTTCCTCCTTCATGGAGCCAAATTACTTTAATCATGAGAAATAAGCCAGACATAGACCAGACTAATATTGATGATCTCTACAACAACCTTAGGGTCTATGAAGATGAGATGAAAAGGTCTTCAAGTTCCACATCTAATTCTCAAAACTTGGCTTTTCTTTCTTCTGAGAATAATAGCAGCACTAATGAAGTTAGTACTGCCAGTGGAAATTTTGGAGTTAATACTGCTGGAGGAACTAATTCATCAAGTCAGGTTTCATCTACTCTAGGTGCTGATGAAGTAGTGTGCTCTTTCTTTGCACAACAGACAACCAGTCCTCCACTTGATAATGAGGATTTGCATCAGATTGATCAAGATGACTTGGAAGAATTAGATATTAGATGGCAAGTAGCCATGTTGACTGTTAGGGTGCAGAGATTCATCAAGAAGACAAGAAGGAACTTGGATTTCAAAGGAAAACAACCTGTTACCTTTGATAAGTCACAAGTTGAGTGCTACAACTGTCACAAGAAAGGGCACTTTGCTAAGGAATGCAAATCAGGATGGAACCAAGGGAAAAGATCTTATGGTGATAATGGCAGGAGGAATGCAACTGGCAATAACAAATGAACCAGCATCAAAAAACTGGTAGCTCAAGATGGTCTAGGAGCTAATGACTGGAGAAATGATTTTGATGAACCAGTTAATTATGATTTGATGCCATCTCTACCCTCAAGCTCAGCAGTTCTTCTGACAATGAGTATAAAACTGTTCTAAACAATGTCTTGAATCTTTATAAAACTCTTCAAATAACTAATAATATGAAAGCGAAAAAACATAGCATGAGCCAGACAAAAATTTCAGGTGTATGAGTTAGCCTTAGAATCTGTATAATCTAGAATTCTTAGACATGAAAACAATGAATTAGGCTTGGGTGAAAATATGAGTATCCAAAACTATGAGCTTAAGTGCAGAAAAATAAAAATCAACAACCTAAAATGGAACTAGAAAAAAGTTGTTAAGGAAAAGATGAGTTGAAAATTAAGCTAGAAAAAATGGGGAACAAGCATCAAAG
The DNA here is from genome assembly GCA_026074375.1 of Tanacetum coccineum. Taxonomy (NCBI): domain Eukaryota; kingdom Viridiplantae; phylum Streptophyta; class Magnoliopsida; order Asterales; family Asteraceae; genus Tanacetum; species Tanacetum coccineum. Next base: position 192,283 of record BQNB010000180.1, on the reverse strand, counting down.
GGGTCTAATAAAATTACCATCATTCAAATGAGTGCAAAAGAAAAAATGTTTAGATAATGGCACAAACAATTGATGAAATAAGTAATAAATCTGAAACTATAGTGAGATTAAGTATGAATTGTTTTTTGAGTCAGAGAAATCAAGTGATGAAGAAATCACACCAAGCAAATGATAGGGTTCTCCTAAGCAGAGGGATCATGATGTTCCCACCAAACCAAGAGCTAACATATCATTTGCAGGTTTAGATGAATATGACAATAAAAGACAATCATTAGTCAAAAAAAAACACTACTTAATACTGATACTAGTAAAATCATAAAACTAGTGAGAGCTTTGGTGAAAACAAATAAAGTAAACATAGAAAAACCTAAGTCAACCCCATGAAAATCAATTGTCTAAACCAAAGATTTACAGAGCACAAATCCATCATTGAGGATTGGTACTCAGATGTATAAGAATGATGTGTCTGAAGTAAACACAGTTACTCCTGTTTAAGACAAATAGACTCAAACAATTAAAACTCAAGTTGATAAAATTGTCAAATTTCTTAGAAAGAAGGGATTGATTAAAAAATAAAAGCATTGCTATTGACTGTAAAAGTACGAACTATTTGATCAAAAGATTAATTTTTATCATTAAAGTGGTCCAGAACCTAAGCTAAAACTATGTCAATACTAGTCCAAAGGGTGTCAAACCAGTAGAGGATAATCTGAAAGGGTAAATCACCAAAAAATTTCAAAGAAATTGAAATAGCCCTTAGGCAAAAAGGACTCTTTCTCATATAAATTACTAACAGGACATGCTTGGTTAATCCTGTTAGGACAAAGTGGGAAAAAGCATTTTACAAACAGTTAGTACTACAAGACCTAATATAACTACTTAGGCTTGTTAGTAACTGTCTAAAGACCATTTCCCAAAAAAGCACAAAATGTAGTGCTATTAGACCAATTTACCCCAGAATGACAATGTAAGACCAAGGGCCTCATATTCTCCAATCAATAGATATTACTACACAAACCAACTTTAGACCTAAAAAACTTAAAAAGATGTAAAAACTTCTATGGTTAAAATATGACTACTGCTGGGACAAAGAGTAAGTTAATACTGTAAAGGTAAGATAATAAATGGATCTTAAGAAGTCAAGTGAGGTGAGTTGGAAGCCTACCGGAAATTACATGGATCATTGATCCAAAGAAAAAGGATCTTCATACTTAAGAAGTTTTGAGTATTTTGACCCAAAAGGGATATCCAAGTCTAAGGTGACTAGGGTCCTAAAGAGATACTGATTTCACTACTATTAAGCAGCAATGCAGAAAGCATTCTACAAGATTTAAATTTTTTGGTTAACATTGAATGATCAATCCATAGATCATAAGTTGCAGGGAGCAAGTCAGACAGATTACCATTTACAGTTTATAAATGCATTCTAGTTGGTAGAATGATGTTAAAAGATATGACATGCGTCTTTGGATTAATGATTAAAAGGTACGGTGAGTCCTGAGCTTAGTTAGAACTACTACAAAACTTAGTACTACCGTACAAAAGTTAATATTGCTAGTCTTAGTTTGTGCTGCTCAAAAGTACTTCATGATGGAAATGATGTTTGGATTGGGTAATAAGATGCTCCTTGGATTGGTATTGGAGGCTATAAATGGTAGCTAACAAATTTGGTGATGTCAGGCAAATTTGGTATTGTCAGGCAAATTTGATGCTGTCAGGCAAATTTGGTGCTACCAGGCAAATTTGGTGCTATCAGGCAAATTTGATGCTGCCAGGCAAATTTGGTGCTGCCAGGCAAATTTGGTGCTTGATATGTGTGGAAACACATATCCATTTTATATCAAAAATAGCCTTAAAAAGACAAAATTATGCTTTAAATGCTTGAATATTACTTGTTTTGTCTCTGTGATTGTGTAGGTGCGGATATTGCAAAAATCACAAGAAAACAGTTAAAACCGGGCAAACACGGACACGAGGAACGGAAGAGCACACAAGAAGCCGAGGATTCAAAAGCAAAAGGACAAAAAGTCAACCCTTGGTCAACTCTTAGTCAACCCAAGTCAACATCACAAAAGGACAAAACTTCAAATATTTCCAAATCAATCCCTCATAAATTCCAAAATTACATAAATGGTCCCTTTACCTTAACGGGCTAAAAACCCTTTATAGTTAACATTTGTTAACTATTAAACCCATAAAACACCAAAAGCCCAAAACCCTCCTGGCCCATTTTCCTTTACCCGGTATCAATAGCCCAAGTCAAACAAACCTTTTACCCCGGTCAACACTCGTCTACACCCAACAAACAACCCCAACTGATTTTCCCGCCACTTATTTTTCACCCCAAAAATCAAAAACGCGCCCAAATCCTTAACCTTACTCTAATTAAAGATCAAATCAGGGTTAAGCTAAGTTAAACGCAAGCTGTTAGAGCTAACAACCCTCACCCCACATCACTCCTGCCACGTGGAAGCTTTCTATTGGTTTAAAATCATGATTTGGCAATCCGTGTGAAGATAAAGACATCTAAGGGCTTAAATTGATCAAGCAATGATTGGAAAATGATCCTACGGCCTAAATTCACTCTGATGACACCACAACTCTCACCTCACCTCCTCTCACTTCCTATATAAACCTCCTCTTTTTCACACAGTAGGGTGTGTAGTTTTTTTAGCTTATTAGTGTAATGTTAGATTAGCTTTTAAACATTTTCAATATTGTAATCTCTTAGTTTTTAGTCAATTTCCATATTCCAATCATTGTAATCACTCAATTTCAAGTAATAAATAAAATCGAATTTCATTTCATTGTCTTTCATATCTGTTTGTTCATTCAAGCTTTCAATAAGCTCTTGCAAGCTCTCACAAGTCTCTAAGCTTGTGATTGAGCTTAATTATTCTTTTAATCTACTTAAACTCTAAAATAAGCTTAATTACCTATGCTATTGGACTGTGACAATTGGAAGATGAGCTTAAAAGGGAAGAGCTCATATGGACTTATACTGGCTTATTTTAGGATAAGCCAGAGCTTGTAGACTGCTCATTTGAGCTTATTCAACCTTTGTTAAGCTAAGGTTTTATGTAAGTTTCCATTTATTGCTTTTGTTCTTAAAATTCTAGCTTAAGTCTGCTTAATTTGCTTATCCTGCTTATTCATTAGCTAATTAGTCTTTGGCATTTTAAGTCCGTTTTTTGTTATTTCAGCTCGTTTTTAAAGGTAAAAGGTATGTGTATTTAAGCACATACCAGTCTTAAAAACCAAAAAAATCCAAAAATATTATAGTAATGTGTAGCTTATTGATTCTAGCTTATTTGCTGATTGATATTTGTTTATTAAGTTTGTAATAAGCTATTTGATATCTGGTAATAAGGTTTTGTTAACTGGATTTTAATTTCATAAGCTTAAGTTTAAATTGGAAATTTTAAAAGAGTGTTTCGAATAACAAAGTTTGACCACTTAAAGTCAAACTGAGTTTTGTAATTTGTTTAGTTTCATTATCATTTAAAATCAACAGTTAGTGCATTTTCAAAAGTTAGACTTAAAATTTCTAAAAGTTTAAGCTTATTATGTTAATCTGGCACCAGGGGAGTTTTTAAGAAAAAATTGATAAAGATCTTATTGATCCTAGCTTAGGAGAGCTTGGATCTTGTTTGTGTATGTCAACATACACTCATTGAGTGTATGTATTGCAGGATTGACCATTAAAGTTACCTGCATTTGGGTTTCACCCTTTTTGGCCAAGTGCATCAGTAAGGTACTGCAAGTCTTAAAACTGCAGTCCCTTTTTGATCTTATTTTAGTAGCTTAAGTAGATTTTACTTGTTAAGATTAAGTAAGCTTATAGATTAGATATAGGATAAGATGGTTTAAGACTTGTTTTCAATATTCTAGCTTATTCACTAGGAAGCATTAGCTTTTAAAAGTTCATAAAAATCTCAAAAAGCCAAAAATAGTAGTAAGTAGATTTTAGCTTCTAAGTTTCCAATTTTAGCTTATAGGGTTAGTTTTTATTAATTGAACTTATAGTTTACATATGGTTTGTTAAGTTCTCAAAAGCTCACTTTCTGTCTCAGTTTATTTAAGGATATAGCTTAATTAGTTTTTGAGCTTTAAGTTTTCTTTTCTGAATTTGCCTCTTTGATCTCTAGATTCAGTTAGTTTTAAGTGTTGTTAGTTGAAATAGCTTGTCATTATTAGCTTCTACATATTATAAGCTTTCTATAACAGTTTTTAGATTTGAAATTGGTGCTTATTTGAAGTATGTGAGCTCATTTGAATGCAAACTAGTTTTTAGCTCTTAAAAGCCAAGTTTCTGTAAACAACAACTTGAAAAGCTTTTTGAGAGCTTATTTTTGAGTTTCAGCTTATAGTTTCTTTATTAAAGTAGCTTAAAAAGTTGTCCTCTACAACTTTGTTCTTTTGAGTTTTCAAAAATAAAAATATATAAAAAAAGGGTGTATGCTCAGACTTGAACCCGTGACCTCTCCCACACAACACACACGACTTACCAATTTGCTTCAATAGCTCATCCAAGAGCATTTCCTTTTATTTAATTCTTGTACTCGTTTTGGACCAATAAGCCTTATAAGTTGTTCCAGCTTATTTCGTGGCTTATTTAATAAGATGTGATCTCGAGCTTATTTTTCCTAGGTTTTAATTAGTATAAGGTAATTTCTGTAATTTTTCTAGAATTTTTATAGTTCATTTAGTATTTTTAAACATTTATTTTTTTCATTAAACTTTAAAAAATATAAAAAAATAGAAAAATAATCAAAAAAATATAAATCTTTTTTAGAAAATTTTCTTTTATTCATTTAGATTGTAGAAAATTAGTTTAACTCTCGTAGGTTTATTTTTGAGCATTTTTGCTTTTAGGGCTCGGTTTTCGATTCCCGTTATTCGTTTTTGTGATTTCTTTCAAATTTTATCGTTAAGTTTTCAAATTTTGCAAATCCCTTTATTTTTACTCATAGAATTAGATTATTAATTCAAATTCTAGGATAAGGAGCTAATTAGGTTTTATTTTGTCATTTTCGTTTTTCGTCCGCGTGTTTAGTTATTTTTCTTGAATTAATTTGTTTTAATTGTTTTCTTAGTCATAGAAACTCAATTTCAAAAAGTTGTTGAAAATCATTATAACATTGTTCAAACTGAATCGAGGGTATCACTTCACATTTCTTTGCGCGGATACGACCGGTTAATCACTTTAACGGGTTAAGTAGTTATATTATATATTTTGTGTTTGGAATTGATTTATTCTTGTCCTCAAGGATTATTTGTAAATTTCTATAAATACTTTGATATATTATATATACGTAAAATTGCTTGCAACCAGTGTCACACCCCCAAAATCTGATGTCAGCGGAAGATAACAGGGCGGTGTTTATATCTTAGCTCAAAGTACAAGTCATAATCGACCTCAAAAGGAGACTTTTTAAATTACATTTCAAAAGTTTCATTTGATACATTTAATATTTTAGAAGTTTTACAAAAGATGGTCCATAAAGAGTTTTGACAAGACACAATGTTTTCAAAAGTAAAGTTTTATCGAATGTGATATAATGTAGAGTCTTCAAAATATATCCGTGCGACTTCCTTTCCAGACAACACCTAAATACCTAAGATAAACATGCGAAAAATGTCCAATCACAACACATGCTGAGTGAATTCACTAGGTTTAGCAAGTAACATATATGGACCACAGATTTAGTAACATTGACCCACAATGAAAAAACAGTCATATGGTCAAAACAATTATTATTCACGAAGCTCATGCACCAAACCTTAAAAGTAATGCAACCAAACAAAGATTTGTTCCCCAAAAATGTAAGGTATACTGCCAAACACCCCAGATAGTACTTCACATGTATAATGTGTCCGTCTTGACTGTATAAGGTTTAAGTACACCGGAACTGGGATTGACAGTACAATAGATCTATCCAATACACTCGCGTTCACTACATTAGCAATTAATAGCTCGTGATTCGAGAGGACTTAAGTGGCAGTAGTGAGACTTAGGCAATAATATCAGGCACAGCATAGAGTTTTTAAATACTTGTGTCCAAATGTAAAACATAGCATGTAATCTCCCCTGTGGTGTTTTTATAAAACAATTTAGAAGAAAAGGATCTATGAACGCACCTTAAGCAAACGATGATGTGAAAGGTAATTGACGAAGAGAAATGAAATTCACGATAATCACTAACCGGGGACCAAATTAAGCGTGCTTTAGGAGGAGAAAAAAATATACAACAAAACGACGCATAAATCGTTTATAGAAAGCAATAGAATCTATATGTGTTTGTGTCTTAGTTTATTTAGCAAAAACATGTCTTATTGAAGATGTAGGGTTTTTAGTTAAGTTACGACGCTTATACGAAAAATTACTATTTTTGGAAAGTTTAGAAATCCCGGACATTAATACCGTCCCCTAATATTTGTTAAGTCCATTAACCATAAACGCACTAAAGGGAACTTAAACATCTACGCTTCACTTCTATCTTGCTAATATATATAACACTTACTATTTTAGTAATATTCGACGTTTTTGAATTATCGTTTTTAGAAATTTTCTAACGCGTCCTAACAATGTATAAGTGATACAATAGCATTCGCTAAAGTTTTCAAAGCTTAAACGGACTCAAAAACGCTCAAAATGCCATTTTTATTACCCAATCAGCGCCTTGTTAATTATAGTGTCCGAAAAATGACTCAACTAAATCATGGTATAACTCACTCGTTTTTTACTTTCACGCTTCGAAATGACGCATTTCTTTACCGAAAAATGATTCCGAACAACTTATCTTTTATACACATAAGCCGGTTCGGACCTGAAAGGGGTCAAAATCTTAATTTAAAAATTGTATCAGATTGTAATATGTTGCTGGAAAAATGTTTAGGTTTTGACAACCTTAAAATGACCATAACTACTTCGTTATAAGTCGGATTTTTGCGTTCTTTATATCAAAATCGCCAGGAGAACATCACCTATCATATTCTTAAGGTTTTACCTTTTTAAAACATTGTTAAGTCACCCTAAACCTATCAAACAAATCCGGACAACAAGCTTTTCTAGCCGAAATCATCACAAAAATTCACCACAACTTCGCAAATCCCATTTCTAACCTAATCCCCATCCAATACTTAATGCAACAACAAAACCACTCTTAATCTCATCTCCATCATCTCATGAACATACTGATCCAACTAGTTAACAACACTAATAATATTCTTAGCATAAATTACCATTTCTTCAAGAATCTTTCAAAACCCATCTTGTTTACTTTTGTAAAAATAATACAAACACAACCATGGAATTTGAAATATACAAGAGTACATGTACAAAGTAATAAATTAAAAGGACGAGTTCAAGAATTAGCATACAAACAAGATGAACAAGATTAAATAACAAGAACTTGATTAGGATACTTGAAACTTAAAAAACCCCTAAATAATAATGAAACCCTTGATTATCAACCCTTGATTAAACCTTGTAAATTGATGATTTAACCCTTATGAACCTTTTAGATAACCTTGAAAAATGATCTTGGAATGCTTCAATTTGGTCAAAAATCAAAGATGATGAAACCTCTTTTGTGTGGGTTTTGTGCCGAGACCAAGAACCAAAGAGAAGGAGAGAAAGAAATTTTTGGTGACTTGTTGTGTTTATAACCCAAGAACAATAATAGTCTTGAAAGCCTTTAATTTTAGAATGAACAACTAGTAAAAAAAATTGAATGATGTTTATGGTGCTGATGTTCACGCCACAAAGAGAGGAGAAAGCAAGATGTATATTTTTTGTGAGCAAATGAGATGAGGTGTAGAGGTGATATCCAAGACATGCATGAAGTTATGGACACATTTCCATAGGTTTCCTAACTAGACACTTCATGTGATGACAACACACCACATATAGATGTATCGTGTACAAGCTAGGAAAATGGAGCACTTATGATTTTATTTTGTATAAAATTTTGATTAATTGGGTAGCTTTAGAGCTAACGGGTAAAGACGTAAAATATTTTGAGAGTTTAGGCGGAACCATGAAAAATAAACGTAATTATTAAAAATAAAATTATGACATATAGGATACTTATCTGAAATAATAAAATATGTAGAGCACGTAGACTAATATTTATTCAAAAGTCGGGTTCACGTTTAATAAACGTTTCATTACGAACGCGAGATAACCTATTCGGTTAATCGTAAAAAATATAATTTTACACAAAAGTAACCTAAATAGAAAAAGTATAGATTTAAATAATGATTTGAAATTTACAGAGTGCTACAGTCTCCAAAATTAAAATAAATAGTAAAAGTAGAAGGTTAAATAATGACCCGAAAATTACAAATTGTTACAGTCTACCCCCGTTAAGGGAACTCTGGTCCCCAGAGTTCAACTGGTGACGTCAACTGGCGAGGCACTTGAGAAGAGATTAGGTGACTTGCTACAGAATTGGTCTTCACGCTCAAACGTGAATATAGGTCCTCGTCGAGAGTTCCAACAAACTTTGACGATAGGGATACAATTATGCTTTAGTTGTTTGAACTCATGGTGTATAATCTCTATAGGCTCGTCGATAAAGTGTAGCTTGTTGTCGAGTCGAATTTCATTTGTTGGAATGACAAGGTTTTCATAGAATAAACATTTCTTCAAGTTTAAGACGTGAAAGGTGCTATGGATTCCACTGAGTTCCCGCGGCAGTTCAAATTTGTATAGCTCGCTTGCTCTGGTGACTGTGCACCTTGTACCGTATATGTAGTGTCTCAAATTCTTCAGTGCAAAGGCTAAAGCTCCTATCTTCATATTAGGCATTAAAACATGTTCGAGGGGTTCAATAAAACAATTAAGCCAGATAGCAAATGAATATTGAATAAATAATAGTTAATGCATAATATGTCTACAATGTGTGTGCAGGTACGGACTAGTTGTTATGAAAATACTAAATGAAAAGATCGAATATCTGTACTTGATGAGAAAGCAAGTGAAAATGAAGAATTAATATGTCATATCGATGATCAAAGAAGCACATATCAAGTACATTACACATCAAGGTCGAAAAATGAATTTGTGTCGATAATTAATGAGAACAACGGGATCAAAGAAATTATTGATCTCTAAAGGAAGTGAATGCCAATACAGAGAGATTATAATGAGTTTGATATTTGGGATTTAGAGAATCCTAAAAGAGATTAAATATTTTATTAACGAAGCAGCAAACGACCATCAATTAATACATCGAAAGAATCAATGGATCATATAAAAAATATTCATAGCATCGCAAGGGAAATCAACGAGAGTATATGATGAAACAATAAAAGATATCACGAGCATGTAAAATACAAACGTTTCAACGACTTAAGAGAGTATGTAAAAAGAACAATTGTACATATGTAATAATGATCAAAAGAATAAATATAGGAAATGATTCGCTTAAACAATTTACGGATCGAAGAAGCAGGAAGAATCATCAGTGCGAATGATCAAACAAACAAATAATCAATTGATCAACAAAATAGACATAGCGAGTCCTTTGTTTTATGAGATTATGAACCGGTAGACTATAGAGAGTCATCTGTAAGATTAATTGATGCAACCAGCGGAGTATTATTACCAAGAGCAGAAACATGCATATCTCAAAGAAACAATATGCCAAGATTGCTAGACGAGATGGGTAAATTAATTATACCAACAATTAATTATTAAAGAGAGTTAATACCAAACGGCTAAAACAAGCACATTTTAAGGAAATGGTTTATCAATGATGTTTAAAAGGGGATATGAGAATTTAATTGTACAAATAATTAATTATTGAAGGGAGTGGATATATCCGTACCACAAAGCAAACAGTACATCGAGAGTTTTCAAAAAAAAGTTTTAAATAAAAAGGTCATCATTAACTATGATGGTCGAGATTCTCTCTTCGGAGTGGTGGCTGTTGGTTGTGTCGTTCCCAATGATATTCTAGTCGGAAGACGTGACCTTCATTAGCGTGGTTTGTCTTAAGGGTCTTTATGCATGATTCGCTCTCGGCATCTCGGATCTTGTTCCATTCTAGGCGAAAGAGCATGTCACTATATGTTGGACAATAAGTCGTTTGATAGCTGCTGAAATTTAGCAATCGTCTTCTTGATGGGATAATTCTCCAGGATCACAATGAGAAAAGAGAAAAATAATAAGACGTTAATGAGCCGTGCTCCAAAAGTAGGTTTTTCATGACGATACGTTATGAGGTGACAAGTTACTAGTCGCGTTCCAATTAGCCGGCATGTTTCTACGCGGTGAGTTATGTAGCGACGTACGCGTTTTAAAAAATACGATTATGAGAAGTTTTAGAGACCATTGAATCGCTAACAATGTCTTGAAAATAAACGAAACCATTGTGTCACACACATTGTCTTAAAAAAGGTCTTAGTATTTATATAAAAAAAATATAGTGACGCTCTAGAAAGTAGATATAAGTGATCGAAAATAGTCGACATTTATATAAATTACTTTTATATAAATAAATAACGGTACTCTCGAAGATAAGCATAAGAGATCGAAAAGCAAATAGTGTATGTATATCAATATCCTTATATAATACTAGTGGTGATGCTTGAGGGGGTAAATATACGAAATCAAGAAGTACGCTTGCACGGATATCGGATAAAACGAGAAGAGACTCTTAATTATGAAAAATAGTTATATTCTAGGTTTTAAAAACAACCCAGTTCTCTATAACCAACAACTTTGATACCAATCTGTCACACCCCCAAAATTTAATGTCATCGAAAGGTAACCGAGGTTGCAACTTCATAGCTCAAAGTACAAGTCATAGAAAACGACCTCAAAGTGACACGTTTTAAATTACATTTCAAAATGTTTCACATTCGATACATTAAAATATCATAGTTTACAAAAGAGGTCCCAACGAGTTTGACAATACAATATTGTTTTCAAAAGTAAAGTTTTATCGAATATGATAAAATGTAGAGTCTTCAAAATATATCCATGCGACTTCATTTCTAGACAACACCTAAATAATTGAGATAAACATGTGAAACATGTCAACAAACAATGTTGTGTGAATTCATAGGTTTAGTAAGTAAATATATGGACCATAAGATTTAAGTAAATAGGCGACAATAAAATACATTCATATGTCAAAACCATTATTATTGCACTAAGCTCATGACAACGAACCTTAACAAGTAGTGCAATCCAAACAAGATTTATGCCCCAAAATGTAGGGTGTTCTGCCAAACACCCCGAATAGTACTTCAAATGTTAAATGCGTCCTTTTGACATGGTACAAGGTTTAACTACCCGAATGAAGATTGTTAGTCCTAATAGATCTATCCACAACACTCACGTTCACTACAGTTGCAATTAATGGCTCATGATTCGAGGGGACTTAAGTGGCAGTGGTGGGACTTAGGCAATAATATCAGGCATAGCATACAGTTTTTAAATACTTGTGTCCAAATGTAAAACATAACATGTAATCTCCCCTGTGGAGTTTTTATAAAACAATTAAGAAGAAAATGGGCTATGAACGCACCTTAAGCAAACGATGAGTGAAAGTTAATCGACGAAAGAGAAATGAAATCACGAGATCCTAACCGCGACCAAATTAAAGGACGCGTTTTTGGAGAAAGAAACATACTACGAAACGACGCGTAAATCGTTTATAGAAAGCAATAGAATCCATATGTGTTTGTGTCTTATTTTATTTAGCAAAAACGTGTCTTATATAAAAAATTACTGTTTTTGGAAAGTTTCTATTTTTGAAAAGTTTAGAAATTCCGGACGTTAATACCGTCCCCTAATATTTGTTAAGTCCACCTAACCCTAAACGCACTAAAGGGAACTTAAACGTCTACGCTTCACTTCTATCTCACTAATATGTATAACGCTTACTATTTTTAGTAATATCTGACGTTTTCGAATTATCGCTTTTAGAAATTTTCTAAACCGTCCTAACAATATATGTGATACAATAGCATTCACTAAGGTTTTCAAATCTCAAATGGACTCAAAAACGCTCGAAATGCCCTTTTTATTTCCCAAGCAGCACCTTGTTAAATTATAGTGTCTAGAAAATAACTCAACTAAATCATGGTATAACTCTCTCGTTTTTGACTTTCACGCTTCGAAATGACGCGTTATTTTACCAAAAATGATTCCAAACAACTTTTCTTTTATACACATAAGCCGGTTCAGACCCAAAAGAGGTCAAAACCTTATTTCAAAATCGTATCAGATTGTAATATGTTGTTGGAAAAATGTTTAGGTTTTGACAACCTTAAAATGACCATAACTCATTCATTATAAGTCGGATTTTCGCGTCTTTATATCAAAATCGCCGGGATAACATCACCTATCATATTATTAAGGTTTTACCTTGTTAAAACATTGTTAATTCACCCTAAATCTATCAAACAAAATTGGATAGCAAGCTTTTCTAGCCAAAATCATCACAAAATTTCACCACAACTTCGCAAATCCCATTTCTAACCTAGTCCCCATCCACTACTTAATCCAACAACAAAACCACTCTTAATCCCATCTTTATCATCTCATGAACATACTAATCCAACTAGTTAACAACACTAATAATATTCTTAGCATAAATTACCATTTTTTCAAGAATCTTTTAAAACCCATCTTGTTTACTTTTTTAAAAATAACACAAACACAACCATGGAATTTGAAATATGCAAGAGTACATGTAAAAAGTAAGAAATTAAAAGGATGAGTTTAAGAATTAGCTAACAAATAAGATGAACAAGATTAAATAACAAGAACTTGATTAGGAGACTTGAAACTTGAAAACCCACAAATAATAATAAAACTCTTGATTAAACCTTGTAAATTGATGAATTAACCCTTATGAACACCTTAGATAACCTTGAAATGCTAGAATTTGATCAAAATTTAAAGATGATGAAACCTCTTTTGTGTGGGTTTTGTGCCGAGACCAAGAACCAAGGAGAAGGAGATAAAGAAATTTTTGGTGACTTGTTGTATTTATAACCCAAGAACAATAATAGTCTTGAAAGCCTTCAACTTTAGAATGAACTAGTAAAAAAATTGAATGATGTTTATGGTGCTAATGTTCACGCCACAAAGAGAGAGGAGAAAGTAGGATGCATATTTTTTTGAGCAAATAAGATAAGGTGTAGAGGTGATATCCAAGACATGCATGAATTGTGGACACATATCGATAGGTGTTGATGTTGGATTTATATACGCAAAAATATATGATATAAAATATTCTAAAAGAGCAATTAAGAAAATTCCCTAAGGAAAATTCACTCTTAAAAGTTATATTTAACCGGGAAGTATGATCACCCGGGTCGTTTCCCCAACGACTTGTGAAATTGAAACCTCGTTTTAGCTTAGATTATGATTTGAATAAGAGAAAGGATATTTTTGAGTATCTATAACTATTAAATAAAAGCAACAATTAAAATGAACAATTAAAAGCTATTAAACACTTAAACAAATTAACGGGAGCAACTAAAAGCGACAAATAAGCAAATACACTAAAATTAACTCCTAAAAATGTAAACTTAATTTCTAAACCTAAAATAGGACAAAAGAAAATTTTAAGAAAAAGAAAAACATTTTTTTGATTATTTTTGAAATTATTATGAATTTAAAACTATTTTAATCTAATTAAATCCTGAAAAATAGCAAATTAAGTCCTAAAAATTTAGAAAAATGATTTTTAAACTTAGAAAAGTCTAAAATAACATAAAAACTCAGAAAACTATTTTTAACTATTTTTAAAATTAAAATCCTATTTTTAAACTTAAAATTAAAAGCTCAAAAATGAAAATTAAAATCTAAAAGTGGTGAAAATGATTTTTCTTAATGTAAACCTAAAGCTATTTTTTATAAAACTAAAAACTATTTTTTTGTAATTTTCTGAAACTTTTTTCTATTTTTTATGTATTTTCTAAGAATAAATCCTTCGAAAAATCCTAGAAATTAATAAAATAAAAGGAAAAATCTGAAAAATTCAGGGAAAATCTAAAATGCAACAAAGATTAAAGGAAAAATAAAAAGAAGGTGTCAGCTTAACAAATAAGCTCAATAAGCCCGTAGTTAAGCTACGGCTTATTAACTAAAAAGGAAATGAAAATGTGTACAAGTATTTAATGAGGAGAGAAGAGGATGGATGAGCTATTGAAGCATGATGGTAAGACGTGTGTGTTGTGTGCAAGAGGTCGTGGGTTCGAGGCAGGCAAACCCCTTTTTGCTATTTTTTATTTATTTTCACTTTTTGCAAAAACTAAAAGTTAGAACTTATAAAGGACTTAATTTTAAGCACTTTTAATAAATGGAGCATAAGCTCAAACTCAAAAACAAGCTCAGAAAGAGCTTATGCAGTTCTGCCTTCAGTAAGAAGGCTTTTGAGCTATTTTTAGCTTATATCTAGAATTGAGAAGCTAATTTAACATTAAACACTATAAGCCATCTGAAATTGAAAATCTATAAGCAATCTCAGGTATGAACTCTTAAAAAGCTCAAAATCAAGCTAAACTAAAAAGCTCAATAAGCAAAGTCCTAAGCTAAGCTTTTGAAAATAAGCTAACTAATGATCCCTAATAAGCCCTTGCTATTCAGTTTTTTAAATAAGCAACTAAACTAAGCTCTAATGAAGAGAATTATCTAAACTACTTATTTTTGGCTTTTTTGCTTTTATATGACTTTTTAAGACTAAATGTACCTAGGTAGATAAGCTAGTAAATGAAAACTAAGACTAAATTCAACTTAAGCTATATCTAATCTATATTTAACTTGAATTTAAGAACCTAAATCTTAAAATTACTAGCTAAAATGAAACCTAAAAGTGACAGCAGTACTAACTGCTGTTAGTACTGATGCACTTGGCAAGAGTTCAAAAGCCTAAATGCAGGTAACCAATGTGGTTACCCTGCACCTAATACACTCACTAGAAGTGTAAAAACCTTAAAGCAAACAAAATCTAAGCCTTAGAGAGCTTAGATCAAAATTTCACAAGTGAAATCACAAGGAAAATCCCCTGGTGCTGAGACAACAAGAATAAGCTCAAACTTTTTTAATTTTAAAAACTAACATGTTAAAACTCTTTTCCTAATGATTTTAACTGAAATCAAAGCTGTCTCAAATGGTTTGCACAAAAACCTTTGACTTTTTGAGGTCAAAACAACTAATGCCAAACACCCCTTTAAGTTGAGACAGATTTGATTAAGCTTATGAATTTAAGATCTAATTAACCAGACTTAAGTACCAGATAACTAACAGCTTTTAACAAGCTTAACAAACATTTTTCATTAATCAAATAAGCTATATCTAAGGATTTAAGCTAAACTACTTATTTTTGGCTTTTAATGGTTTTAGGTCAGAATTGAAATCAAACTATGATCTAAAATAGTTAAGCTAAAAACAGATGATGATTAAGCACTAAGTAACAATTTAAATTACAAATAAGCAATAGGATAAGCACTATTATTAAGCAAATAAGCAATTATAAAACTAGAAAGTGAAGACAAAAATGTAAAAAGAAACTTACAGTTATCCTTAGCTTAAACAAAGGATCAAAGGCTCAAAGAGCTTATCAGATCTATTGACTCGAAAATATTTTTGTTTGTATTATATAATACTTAATAAAAATTATACCAATGAAAAATGCATTCAAAACTCTAATCTTTTATAGTGGGATGTAGTGCATCAATTATCTATAACATAAGAAAAAATAATTAAGGTCAAAGTTGAAGAAAAAAGACTTAAAAAAGTCAATCTGAACACTTAATGTGGGACGGAGGTAGTATTAACTAGATAGATGAAAAGTACTAGAAATTAAAAGATCCACTGAATTAAATGAAAGACTTACAATAAGCTTCAGCTTAACAGAAGCTATTAACTCAATTATCAGCTACAAGCTCGTACTATCGCTATTGGATAATCTAGTACAAGTCCTTGGGGAATTCCTTCCAATGATTGATTCCCCTCCAATGCTTAAAATCCTATAGATCAGGTGTTTAAACTGAGTTTTATTAATTTAACGTAGATTAAAAGGAACAAAATTAACCCTATTATTAGCTTATAGACTAATAAGAGCTTATTCAGTAGCTTATGATTTTTAGCTTATCATTTAGAGAAAAGTAAGAGCTTATGAGACTTATAAGTGAAATTAAAAGAGCTTATGACAAATGTAAAACTGACTTTCATTCACTAAAAACTTTGATTACATTACTTTAAAAAGGAAATTACAAACCATTTTAAGAAAAATTACATTAGGCTAAAAAACAAAATTAAAGCTAAACTAAAAGCTACTAATTCTAGATGGTGTGTGTGTGATAGGTGTGGGCTATTTATAGTCCGTTGATGAAGCTTCTAGGGGTCTGAGCACTCCCCACGCCCCTTTCAATCACATCCCTTGAATTCCTCCAATGATTGGATCATTAGTTTTGGCTGTTGGATTACATATATGCACACACGGATTGCCAGCGTGGCAATCCGTGATTGTGACACCTTGTGCTTTCTCTGAGAGTAGATTTAGTGTAAAATGACCCTTTCCTTGTGCTTTCCTCTCTTCCACCATGTCATTCTTTGATGTGATTAGCCAATAGGATGCCTTTGATGACGTTTTAACTTGCCAAGGTGTACTTTAGCCCGAATTGACTATTGCACCCTTTAATTGATAAAAGCCCTTTGTTTTGAGGAGGGGGCACGTTTGGGAAGACGGATGAATAGTAAAAACCCCCTTGGCGCCCTTTTTTTATAACTGAAAATGGGTAATTCGTTTTAAACTTTGGGCATTTGGCATTTTAAGTCCCTCTTGTTTTTTTATTTAAAGGTGTAGTGTAATATTGACTTTCAGAATTGGCAGTTTAAGTCCCTTGGAGTTATATGAAAAGGGGTATTGGGCTTTTGTTGTGGGCTCTTGATTTGGTTATGGATCCGGGTATGGCCCATTTAGGTTTAGGGACCATTTGTGTGATTTTTGAAACTTGAGGGACTATTTGGGTAACATTTGGGTTTTGTCATCTAGTGATTTGACTTTGTTGACCCATGTTGACCAAGGTTTGACCATTTGGCTGAAGCTTGACTTTTTTCTGGCTTTGGCTTTGACTCTTTGGCTTCTCTTGTGCTCTTCCGTTTCCCGTGTCCGTGTTTGCCCGTTTTTGACGGTTTTCTTGTGATTTTTGATATATCCGTACCTGCACACACAAAACACAAAAACAAACATATCTTTGCCATTTTTAGTCTGTTTTGGGTCATTTAGGGTCATTCTTGATGTTAACGGATATGTGTATTTTACACTTATCAATGTCAGTAGGGTCGAGTTGACCCGACCCGAACCCGAACCCGGACCCGGACCCGATAAGCCTTATAGGGTCGGGTTAGATCGGGTTGAAAAATCTTATCGGGTTGGTTTGACCCGAACCTGATAACCCGATAGTGTTATCGGGTCGGGTTCGGGTTATGTTATTTCTCTTATCGGGTTATCGGGTCAACCCGATAACACCCAATATCTTTAAAGCCTTTTTCTACATGTAACTTTAGCCTACGTTTAAATAGTTGAAAGGTTATTTAGCAATCATTATTTGTTTAACTATATTGTTTAACATTCTAAATATCATAAGGTATGTAGTGATTTGGTTTTTTCATGCTAAAGTTTATAGAACACTACCTACTGGTAATTTTTTTAATTTGAGTACTAATAATAATGTTTAAAATCTTTCTGCCATGCTAATAAAAATCTCCGAAACTTTCAAATAAATTTAATGGTTACTAACTATGTGAACTGATATAAGTTGTAGCTATATAGTTTTATAAAAGTAATCTTACTTAAAAGTGTATTCTATGTATTAGATTTTTGCATGCTAATTGTAATCAAAGTGTGATGTTAAAGTCTTGTTATTATTTACATTCTGACTTATCAAATGAGTAGCATCCCTACTCGTATGAAAAACTATCATTTGAAGTCTTATAGCAAATGGAAAAGTAACTTTTTTAATGTTACAGTAAGTGTTTTTAAGCTACAATATTGTTTCAATTGAATTAAACAAGCCAACCCGACTAACCCGAATGACCCGACCTGATATAACCTGACCCAATATAACCTGACCCGATATCAACCCGAACCTGATAACCCGATACCTTATCGGGTCGGGTTGCGGGTACTACAAAACCCGAATCAACCCGACCCGATAACCTGACCCGATAACACCCCTAATAATGACTAGGGTTCTCAAGATGAATGAATTGAGAACTAATGGATCCAAAAAAGTCCATATGAAGCAGATGAACATGTTGTGATAGAAAAGATTTGTGTGGTTTTAAAAGTTGCCCTATGATGCTTCTCTTTTACACACGTTGAGCATGATTTGTGTTTTAAATAAACATGAGAAGGAAGACCACATACAAGGTTTTGTTCGACAAGGTTATTGATGTTTTTTGAAGTTCTGGTGTGATAACCTTTTATGTCATAACCACTCAACACCTTCAGATGCTTTGGCAAACAAACAATCTTCACATTTGGAAGAAGATGACATGTCAAGTACATATACATCTCTTTTCCTTGAGGCTATAAACACAACTTCTTTATTTGAATTGAAAATTTTTCCTTGTTTTTCAATGAACTGGACAATATACATAGCATCGCACAATTTTTTGATGCTACTTAAATTGTATCTAAACCATTTACAAGTGCAACTTTATAAAATACTATACCACAATACTTAATTAAACCATACACTTCAATGACACATGATGAGTTATCACCAAATAACATTCTAGGTCCTTGTTGTTCCACATATTTATGTAGATACCTTTTGACACCAGTTATACTTCTTCAAAATCCATTGTCCATGTACTAGTGGACTGCTTGATTTCACTATGCACAAATAGTAAGTGAGTTAGTTTCTCTTGTGAACCCAATTTTTAGTTGTATCTTTAGACTTAAAAAACCCAATGTTCTTCACATATTTTAAACCAATGAATTCGATCATGGTCACAGGTTTTATGGAATATGCTTCCACAGATATTACGTACATCTTGAGAAATCAGAGGATTCATTAGACTGAAAGAACTTACTCTTTATACCTATTCAGGCATAAATGACACGATCATGAACTGAAGTGTCATGATCATTGCTTTTACAAATCTCATATTCAGGATACTAACGACCGTTGGCAGTTATCAGAGTGATGATCATTAAAATTATAGTGAATGCACATTGGAAATGGTTTTGATTCCAGAGTTATTTGGTTTGTTTTCTAGATTATGATTCACCTTGAGGGACCCGAGCTTTGTAATTTGAGACATTTCTCATTGTTACAACATGCATTAGAAGCTCAGAAGTTATGTGATTAGTTCCTTTGCATAGTCTACAAAAGAGAACTCTATAGCAATCATATGTGAGATGATTGGAATAACTACAAAGTTCACAAGGTTTCATGGGCTTCAACTGTCTTGTTTTGACCGATTATGATGAATCAGTTTGGGTTTAAGTGGTTTTGTGTAGTGCAACCTAAGCTTTTGTAGTCTGTGGGGTGATTGTGTCAACCTTTTATCCAAAGCCTAAATAATTTTCATATGATATTTTAAGCTCAGATTCACTTTCAAAAACATCAATAACAATTGATTGTTTGGATGGTACTCTGTTAGATGTAATCGAAATTACATCTTTTGACTTCAAAGCATTCGTTTTGGAAAAAGTTGTTAGTGAGGCTTGGGGGTGAGATTGATGCCTCCCTTGGATTTAGATATAATACTTTTGGAAGAATCTTAAGATTCAGGATGAGTTTTGATTTCTAAGCTAGGTGAAACACCCATAAGTTTATTTAGTAAGGGTAAAGGTGTTTGAGACACATACTATTATTCTTCTACAGACTCAGAGAGCCAGTGTTTTCTGGTGAAAGATTTTGACTTCTGGTGACAGCCTAATTTTCAGGGTTAAAATGCGACCAATATTAAAATTATATATATATATATATGTATATATATATATATGTATATATATATGTATATATATATACATTTTTATATAAACTTACATATATACAATAATTATAATAACCATATTATTCATATTCCCATTATACATATATCACACTTTACATTACACATATACATATATATATATAGACATTTATATATGATATTTATATATTATAATATATACATACATATTAATATATATATACCAAACATATATATATATATATCTAATAAGATATATATTGATACATACATATTTTATATATATACCTATTATATACATATATATATAATATAATTTACATATTTATATTCATTTATATTTATACTTATATATACTACATATATTATAAATATTTATCATATATATATATATACTAGATATTATATATTTATATATATGGGAAGTGATACTCACACACTAAAAAAATGATTTGCACACCACAATTATGCCTATATGATGTTGTAAAACATATGCATTAGTGATGTCGAATGATGTTATGTTGTGAGATTCTACATTGTACTTTTTTGTGGATGTGGCGTATCACTTCCCTTTATTATAGATATATATTTATTTACAACTTACATTCATATATATATATATATATATATATATTATTTATCTAATATATACATACATACATACATATTCTACACACACACACACACCACACACACACACTATATACTCAGATATATATATAAATATAGTATCAATATATATATATTATATATATATATTATATATATACTAATATTTATATCTATATATATTACTATATATATATATTACTACTATTATACATATATAAATAATATATAACAATATACACTCTAATACATATATATACTACATCTATATATCATACATACATGATATACATTTCATACATATACATTCTACTACATATTACATACATACATTACATACAGATACTTAATATATACATTTGTTATATATATATATTTTATACTTTGACTATACGATATATATTATACAGACATATATATGACTATTACATATATATATTATCATAGATTAATTATTATTTTGACGTCAACATCTTTTGGTGTTGAAGTATTTTCATAATCATATTCCTCATTTGTTGATGGTACAAGGCAAGCTCATAGGTTCATTTAAGGAATTTAGGGAGTTGGTTTTGCCTCATAGTATTATTTTCTTTTTGTTAGGAATTTTCCTTAGTTTTTTTTTTTTTTGGGATGTAGTATTATCCGCATATCATAATCTATTTATCTATTTTTTTATAAGAAACTCTTTTTTTTCTTTAAGTCCATCTCTAAAGGCATGCTTTTCTTTTGAATATCTCATATGTTTTGAAGCTGAGAAGTAAGAGCAAATAAATTAGCATGTTTAAGTACCAATAGTTATCCCCTACATGCATTCAGTTAACGAGAAAAAGCATTATTATATTTTTGAAAAATAATCAAAGCCTTTTGTTCTTCAATAAACTTAAGATCCCAACATCGATATAACTCAAGATAAGTTTTTCCATGTAAAACATTATCATCTATAGATAGATATAATATTTTAACTTGTGATATTTATCTATTCGTCTATTTCTAGCAGGCCCTTTCCAAACTGTTGAGCACTTCTCGTCATCAGGTAAAACCATCAATTCTTAAGCTTAGAACCATTTTCTTCTTCACTCATAATGTTATTCCTTTTCTTCCATCAAATTGTATAAAATAACAAGTCCTTTATCTTTAAGATTTTGATGATATGAGGGTTTAGATCCTTGAGTGCACCACTTAAGAAATGTAATTTTGGATTTAGCTTTCTCTATAATCATCCCCTGATAATCCTTTTGAACCTTTGGTTTTGTTTGGTTGTTTAAATTTTTGGCTGAGGGTTGATGAGTTTTGGTTCGATACCTTGAGGAGCCTAAGGATTGATATAAGGAGTGTGGTGTAATTTTGAAAAATAATCTCTTTTGCAATGACCAGGTTTATCATATTTAAACTTTTACCTTCTTCAAATGATTTCCTTTCCATTGAAACCTTGATGTTGTTTTGTGATAAACCTTTTTGGATTTTGCCAAGTAAATCTCTTTCATAAAATCAGTGTAGAGGTCATTTATAAGTATTCCTGAACTACTTTCATCCAACTTCAAACAGCTGAGTTTGTCTTGGAAATACATGAACCACTTTATAGAAAAGAAAGAAGCTGGTATGGCTGATGAACCTACAATAAATTCTATAGTTTTAGCGACAGATCCTAAGCAATAGGTTAATCATACACTATACATATTTTACATACTAGGTAAGATATGTCAAGGGTTTTGACATGATAGCCATTTTCTGAACACTTGGTTAAAGTTAAGTCGTTTTGTGGAAGACTGTTTATAAAAACAAATATTATTTTAATGTTTTAAAGAGAATGACACATCATTTAAAACTTCCTTCATAGAGGTGTGTTATCATTGTATTAGGACTAGAGATACTTTTTTTCCTTCTTAGATCTGAAAGTGGTTGTATTTAAGTTTTAGTTCATGGACCATGGTTCCTTGGATATTCGAGGGACTTTCAAAGTCGTGAATCAAGTCAGTCCATGTTATTCTTGATGGTGTAGGACAATTAATGGCTTATTTGATTCATTACATCTAGTATCCATGATACTAATCACACTTTTTAGGAGTTTTAACCTATTCGACGCCATCCTTTCTTCTCAATTTATTTGACCATTGGGCACCTCAGTTTGTCAAAGGTCATATTGTGGTATTTAGATTGTATGGACCCTCATTAAGGTATATGATGAATTAGGGTTCCATGATAACAAGATATACAAATTCCTATGTTTCTTCATGGTTAAATTTTACAACTTTAGGCGCTCAAGGGTAATAGATGAAAACCACTTTCCCTTTAGGGTCCAATAATTTGGGGTACATCATTAGACATGATACGATCTTGATTTTGAAAACTTTTATAACGGTTTATAGAAGAGTTTTATAAATCAAACCACTCTGATACTACTTGTTCCGTTTTAATTGATTGCAAAGTATTAACTAAGTGATACTAACGAGTTTCCATGTCTAATAACATAAGATATAAAATCTTAATGCAGAAGATATAAAATGTACAATAGATATTATAAACAGACAAGTTTTTCACATTAAAGTCTTGTTAGAAGTGAATCTTATAAATTTATCTGTGTGTTTATGTGTAGGATACTAAAACTAAGTTGGAATTGACAATATATTATGAGCTCATTCTCTAACTTAAAACATAAATCCTATGTTTAATGGTTACAGTAAGGAACTATACTAGACCAATGATTGTTCTTAACGAGAACTTAGGTCTATTTTGTAGGAAGAGGTAAAATTCACTATTGAAATGTGTGTCACATAAGTGAAATAGTTTGATCATTTACTCTCTTTACAAATATTATCATATTTATAAGGAAAAGGCACAAGAGTATATACCCATGAGTTTTAAAGCATTGTCTACTAGCTTTAAACTAAAAAAAGTACAATGGTACTTTAACTTTAGGGCATTAAATGCTTTTATTCTTGGTACAGGTCCCAACATGTTTTAAGGTACAGAGCTTCTATCTTGGTACAAGTCCATAACATACCTTTTTATACCAAAGTAGTATTATTTAGCTTTTGTTTGAATAACGTGTATCCTCACCCAAGATAGTTCCCGCCCATTCTTTAGAAACTTAGATAATTATCTAAGTTCAAGCTCTTGATAACTAAGGATAAATCAAAGGAGTCATTGAGTTATTGTCAATACTCACTCACTTTATCATCTTCTTTTGGTTCTGGAACTTCAAACTCTAAGATCCGCCTTAGGGTATGGTGAGTCTTTCTCTAGACTATGTAGAACACTCAAGACGACTCCCTGAATGTTCTATCATTTATGGAATCATCCTAATGTAGTCGTGACTCGGCTCAACAACAAAAATATATAGAAACATCCACGCGATTCCAAACACCTTAGCCGCGACAATGAATTCTATAAAGTAAAATAACCAAAAAATCATCTAACCCGAGGGCTTCTAATATTCAATTGTGCTTGCGTCTTCCATATTTCCTTTAAAAAGTTCATATTTTTCATGATCTTCAACTTTATCGACATTAGCTTGAGCCTTATAGTTGCCAAAATTAGGTCAAACACTTGCTTCACTAGACGACTCCCTTTCTTAAAAGAGACGATTGTTTCGTTCCTACCAAATAAATTAAACTGAAGCTCCAATCAAAGCTTTGCAATTATACCTTTAATTACATTTCAATAAGCCATTAGTTTCACACTTCCATAACGTGCCTCCATGTAATAACCGTGATAGGTAGTTGGATAAGATCCTTCACCTTTGCCCATACTTTGATGAAAAATTACACTAAAAAACAAATGAAAATATGAGTATTTTGATGTGTTACACAGAAGACATCGTCTTTGATTAACATTTTTAATTTCTCTCATCTCCCATGTCTTCAACTTGTCTTGCCTTTTCAGTCTTTATCCTATAATAAACTCATAAAGGAAAGCATGTTTAGGGATGCATTGAAAGTACCACAATATATTGTAGCACTCCGTCTGTACTTTACGTGGTCTAATATATGGCCATACAACGTTGAATGAGAAATAATGATGTCCATCAATATCCCTCCAACATAGACCATTATCTTCATTATCAAGCATAAGAGGAGTTAATGAGTTTAACAATCCATACTTGTAATTCCATTCAATCGGCTAAATCGATACATGATCTTGAATGAGATCCCTAACCTTTGTATTTATATCAAACCACGCTATATACGTATCTTTGCGAGTCATGAATGTTTCTAATAACACATACTTTATGCACTATAAATTAACGAATTTCATTTCGGATACGCATTATTATCCTCCACCCATAACTAACATCCATGCTAATTTGGACATCCTAAAAATTTCGACCTATAAAACGATATGTGCCATTTTACCCATAGCGATTATCTGTTAGTTATGATACTCCAAATATGTTTAGTAATCAAAGAATTTTTTTACGTTTTAAGTCTTTAAATACCCAATCCACCTTCATCTTTTAGCAGACACACGTCATCCCATTTAAATTTTTCTTTACCTCGCTTCATATTGCCTTGACATGTAAAAATCCTCTAGTCAAGCCTTCTATTTCTTTTATTATAGTATCTAGGAGAGTTAACATAGAAGATGAATAGACTTACATTGAGGATAAAACCGATGTTATAAGTTGAGTTCTTCTAAAAAAATGAGAGGTTATTTTTCCAATCATCAATTTTATGTTGACCCCTTTTCCACCAACACTTTAATATTTGTATAGAATAAGCGACGAGACTAATGGCACACCAAGATACCGTACTGGTAACTCACCTTCTTCAAATTTCAAGGTTGCAAGGTTACAATAATTTTATATTTCATATTCTGAGATACATTTGGCCAAAATGCTATGCTTTTTGGCAAGCTAGGTTCAAGGCCGAGCATCTTCCAAATTCATCCAAAGCATAATGAATTACCTGTATCGAAGCCATGTCGGTTGAGGAAAACAAATATAATTCATAAACCAAAATTTCATGTTCTTCACATTTCGGATGGAATATATATTTCAGACAATGACGCACATTCCTCTTTAACATCAACGTTAATACTTCCAAAACAATCATAAACAAATAGGGAGACATGATGTACCTTTTCCTTACACCTAAATTACCCTTACAATAACCATGTAAAACATAATTCATATTTACAGAAAATGCAGTTTTCAATACGCACTTCATGATCCACTTCACCATAACATGGTGAAAACCAAAATGATCCAACATTTCTTGCAAGAACTCCTAATCGACTGTATCGTATGCCTTTTGGATATTAACCTTACAAGGACAACATGGATAACCTCTATCTAAACGATAGCTCTTCATCAATTCTTGTATATTATCTGATATACTCCTTTCAGAACAAAAGCGGATTCATTTTCACTCGCGATAACTTGCAAACTATCTTTCATGCGATTAGTAATAATTTTACTAATGCATTTATATCTATAATGTCAACATGATATAGACGTATAATCAATGACTCTACTTGGTGTATTAATCTTTCGCAACAAGGTAATAATAGTATGATTACTCTCATTCAAAAATTGTCCATTACGAAAACTCCTGAGTAGCCTTTGTGACCTATTTCAGCACAATTCCACATGACTCCTTAAAAAATGTGCATGTAAACCTATCTGGTCCTGGAGACTTGTTATCCCCAATTCTGAACATGGCTTCTTTGACTTCACTCAAGGTCACCGGTCTCATCATGGCACTCGCCTTTTTTCCTCCAAAAAATATCTATAAAAAAGCTCATTATAGTTCAAAATATTATCAACATTGCTTGCTATTCTTAAAAACTTCTCTTAGTGTTGACATTGCTTTATATTCCCTAAAAGCTTCTCTTAGTGTTGAACAAGCCGATCAACAACATACATACCTTCAATAACCCACCATTGACACCCTTTATAGAATGAATATGAATTCTATTTATTGTACCATTGACCACCTGATGGAAATAACTCGAGTTCTAGTCACTTACCCTTAACCATTCAACTTTTAAAAAAACTTGTTTAAGAATGTATTCTTCATCGAGCAATGCATCACCATAAGCTTTCAATAAATAAGATTCACCAGCCCTAAGTCGACAGACGCTGGTTCCCATCAAATGCAATTTGGACAACTTATAGCTCTGTACGTAAATTCGCAAATCTATCATGTAAGTTACATTTACTCCACATCAATTTTCATAAAGGATTTTTAGCATCCTTAGGTTTTTAACAACACCAAACATTTTGTTTCCATTATCTACATTTTTCCAACCCTCATTCATAGTTGTCTTAAATTGCTCTTTGTGAAAATATCATTACTAAACATAATTGGTTTAGGTTTGATACTTTCCAATTAAGGAATCTTAAGAACAGTCAGGCAATAACTAGAAATACGACATGCTTGAAAATAACATAATAGTATGAGTAAAGACTTACAAATACTTCATAATCCAATACCATTGTCTACATTGGGTCTTTGATTCCAAGTATAATGCATACCTGTCTAATTTATATCCGACATTCCAATAGTATCTACACGTTCTTTAAATTCCCTCACTGAAATTGTTAGACAAAAAGAGCCCGCTGATATATCTTTAATGCATGACGATGAATTAAAGTCCCTTATGATCGCCCATGGATGAATTCCAGCAAAGTTTTTACGCATAGAAACGTAACCATTTTGCCCTCTTCGTTTTACTTATATAAAATATAGAAACAATTGACATTGATTAATCACAGATATCGGGATGCAATAAAGACCTGATCCAAATGGGTCACCACCATAAGATCAATAACCACCAGATTCCATCCCATTATTATCTGTGTGCCTCCTTCACACGAGCTACCATTTGAAGTCCAATTCCAATTCATAAACACCTTAGTTCAATTAGTATTAAATTTATCCAAACCCACACGTGGCTCCAAAATGATGCATATACACTATTGATTACCATTCATAAATTCTAGAACCTCATATATTTCAAGAACAGAATTCAAGTGCCTTATATACCATAAAGCTATAGTAATCATTGGAAACTCCACATTTAGGAGTGCTTGCCCCCTTACTACTACCTTTTATGTTCATAAATTTGGATGTTTCATCCTGTTAGCCTTAATTATTTTAAGTCAAACAAGAATGTTATCGGTCTTAGAAAGTCAAACTAGATCTTGTATTGTAATAGGCTAGTCAGGTACAACGGACTTGGATTGTAATCTAATATTGTCCGTGTTTCGGGCTCAAAGCCCAAGTTAAACCAAGCCCGGCCCGTTTAGAAGCCCAAGTGCCTAGCTAGAAGGCTAGGGTATAAATATCCCTTCACCACACTTGGTGAAAGGTGTTGGTTACTTTTCCCATCACTTGTAACTTCCCATTTCTCTCTAATCTAATATTCTCTTTGTTTCTCTCTCTACTTTCTCTCTCTAAGATTTCTTCTTATTTTCTAGCATCTTGGTAAAGATTATAGTTGTTAAAATAGATTAAACTAGAGGTTTATAACATGTGGTAGACAGAGCTAAATGTGGGAATTAGTGAATTACATTTCGTAGGTTTTATTTGGTTATTTTTCTTGGTACGAAATAAAGAAAAAAAGCAAGAAAAAAAAATCAACCTTAGATCTTTGTTTCCTGGTAATGTGTTAAAGACTTGTACATTTGGGCTTAGATCACATCTTGCATCATTACTAAGTGGTTTAAACATCATTTCCTGTAGCTTACAAGAAAGTTGAGAATTTTCTGGCTGCGTTTTGACAATCTGAAGAAGTTTTCGTCGTTGCAATTTGACTAGATTCATTGCGTTTTGACAAAAGTCAATCGTTTTGATCGATTCATGGCGTTATGATTCATAAAGTCCGTTGCGTTTTGTATGTAGCGTTGTCTCCACATGTTGCCGTTATTGTCTCCACATTTTGCGTTTTGAAGACCATCACTGCGTTTTGACTAAGAGAAACTCTGCCCAATTAATTTATTGATTGCGTTTTGACCAAGACTCGTTGCGTTTTGACCAACAATCGTTGTGTTTTGACCAAGACTCGTTGCGTTTTGACCAATTGTGTTTGACAAAGAAACTCGTTGCGGTTTGACCAATGCGTTTTGACCAATACTCGTGCGTTTGACCACCGTCGTTGCGTTTTGAGCAAGTAGAGTGCGTTTTTGATCAGAAAAGTATTGCTCTTGACTAATAAAAGTGACTGTGTTTTTGATCAAAGATAGTTGTGTTTTGACAAATAGCAC
Organism: Tanacetum coccineum; assembly: GCA_026074375.1. Taxonomy (NCBI): domain Eukaryota; kingdom Viridiplantae; phylum Streptophyta; class Magnoliopsida; order Asterales; family Asteraceae; genus Tanacetum; species Tanacetum coccineum. The sequence goes on along the minus strand of BQNB010000180.1, from coordinate 163,505 downwards.
TGCGTTTTGTCTAGAAATCTTGTGTGAAGAAAAGGGTTTTAGTAAAACAACCATAACTTTTGATTCGTAAGTCCGTTTCAGGCCCGTGGCCTCTCAAATCGAAGAGAAAAACAAGACGGATTACGCTTTAACACCCTTTAGCTGGTTACGGATTTTTCGAGGCCCAAAACCCTCGTTTACTATGAGTTATTGACATTTTTCATTTTTTTGGAATTTGTGTTGGACTTTAATTCGGACTAAAAGGACAATTACTCAACACAACAAACACAACCAATCAAACCAACAATCAACTTAATCATACTGAATTTCAATTACTAATTCATTCACGGTTTCTTATTGTTTTGTAAAAGCCCGCAAAAGATACGATCTTTTCTCGTTTTTAAATCAACTTTTTGGTAAAAATCCCGTGAACGTTAATTCATTTAAAACCACAATCAATCACTTCATAACACTTAAGATCCGATATCCGTTTACAACAACTTCATCACAATGTCAAATTCAAATACCAATTTGCAAACTCAAACATCAAGTGTTCTTCAGAATGTCACAGTTTCTTCGTGTTCAAATTCTAACATTCAAGAGAAGACACAACTTTCAAGAAGTAGATGCATGCACAGTCTTAAAGAAATCAAGTCTCTATTTAAGTTTCTCTCAGAAACTTTACAAGATTATGGCACGATGCCTATCTTCAAGAGAACATTCTCTCAAGACTTGGATTTACAAGAACAACATCTTAATAAAGATATACTTTCTAGGACTGATTGCACAACTACTTTGACTGATCTCAGAACAAAGTTTGAAAATGCTTTCCATTCAGAATTCGAAGAGCGTATGCAGAATTATACAAGATATGATGCTCAATCATTTTACGATGCAATGATCTTTAACATGGATTCCCTCAGGAAATACATGCTTGAGTTAATTCTTCATCAACAACGAACTCTACATTTGTTGAAACAAAAGACGTTGATGCAGACACAAGAAGATCATTCACATCAAACCCAAGTTAGTGTAATCAGTGAATATCTGATTCATTAAAGTTGAGTTTAGTTTTCTCAAACAAAACTCTTGTTCTGAGAAAGAAGACAGTAATTCAGAGACTGCATCCAGCAAATCAGCAAAGGAATGCAGCTTGAATTCTGAAACACAAGATGTTCATGCAATCAAATACAAGATGTCAAAAGCAAAAGAAAGATGCATGGCATATTTTCGATCTCTTCATTCACACCTTCAAGTTCTTTCAAAATGACCTATAAAAGGCACTCGCATCGAACATGGATTCAAATGGGCATTCATGTCACTCTTTGGTCAAGATGTTGATACTTTCACAAGTACAATGCTCCTTAACGTAGATCAACTACAAAAGCAACTTGACAAAGATAAATTTCAAGAAGGTGGATCCATGGCAGCCTTTTGGGTGGTAAACAACCAGTTCCAGAAGTTCATCAATTCAAAGTTTACATTGGATTATGACAGTCAAATGACAGACACGTACTTTGTTGAATACACTGGACTCGAGGTTCAACACTTCAGAGATACACTACTCCAACACCTGGTAATGTTAAGAGGTCCGTTGCTGACAGACCCGTCTCAAGTACAGGTATGACATAAGGGTGAATAAAAGACAGATGCAGACGCAAGAGAGTAAGATTGATACCGGGTAAAAGCATGGATGCTGATTTGTTGACACAGAAGCATTAGGACAGACTCAACAGTGCAAGATGATAACACAGGTCAAGGAAGATACAGATGCTGATGATGTAGATATCAGACCCAATTATGACTAAGAGCCAATGGCTAGGTATAATTGACTGCTGATGCAATATCTTTACTATAGGACAACAACATACTGAGCAACCTAAAATCATTGTTGAAGGTAGGGTTGACCAGTATCCTGAAACATGTCAAGTTAAAAGTCCTATGCTTGATTAATCACCTGCCAACCAGACAACTGAATCACAAAACAGATTCACTCGATTTGAAAATATTTGCGTCAAAAGACAGTGCCCAATTTCAAAAAGAATATTCAAGAATGGCAGCACATTGCATTGCTCTCGAACTTAAATATCAAAATCAATGCTTAAAATCAGAGACAACATTGTCAAAGTTTTGAATGAAACAAGTAAATTAGCAAGATTGAAAAGAAATATGATGTACTTGAAACAATAAACATCGAATTTAGAACATATGTGGCTACATTTACGTAAGGAAAAAAGAGACTTTGAAACATCATTACAAAGATTTGTATGATTTTATTAAATCACGATATCAAAGACTACCAGAACAACAACATCTTGCTTGCTAATTACTGCGAATTAAAAGCTCGATTCCATGAAAAGGGTATTTGCATGCTGCTTTAAAAAATGACTTAAGGAAGTTAAAAGGAAATAAGTGTAGATACAAAGTTTGATAAAACATCATCTTTGCGGGAAACCGTGTTACCATCAACTAAGAAACCATCCAGTTGTTAGACAACCGATGCGTTTTAAATCTGCAAGGGCTCAAAATGTCAAAGCAAACGGGTTGCCTCCCAATTGAATAGAACAAAATTTGTCAAAACCAGTCACTCAACATTAGTTTGCCTTAGAAAACCAGAATCCACCTTTGCAAACCTGATCATATGATTGCATCTAGCTAATCTAGGAATAGTTCTAAAACAAGCCAAGATTTAGTTCAAATGACATGGTTCATAATCACTATCTAAAGATGTAGCTAAGAAAAGGAAAAAAAAGAAAGAATAGGAACTCAATAACTAGTGTGCCTTTAAATCCCCTTATGCCTGCGAGAATTCAAACCACTACTGATGATAGGAAACCAAACCCTAGGAGCAACAATCAAACATCTAGGAGTTTGCCTGTATCTAAGAGTAGTCGCGTTACGAAAATGGCTGTGCCCAAAGCAGATCACTCAAGAGTTGACTAGATTCATTTTTCAGATTCCAAAAACTTTGTTTGTTCTACATGTCATATGTGTCTTTAATGCAAATCATGATGCTTGTATAACAAAACTCCTGAAGGAAGTAAATTCACGTGCTAAGATTCAATCCAATAAGACCACAAAATAGTAACAAACCCTTAGAATCGAAAAGAGTCATACTCAGAAACCTGGTAGACAGATCTTTACAGGACATAGGTTTTGCTCTAATAAGACTTCCGCTTTCTACGAAAACATCTCCTAAGATCTGATCTTAGGTGGAACGCCACGGTTAGAATTTCAAATCTGTTGGCTTAGATGGATTCCTACAGGAAAGATTATTTTTACTCTTGCACAAGCAAGTTTGACAGTGAACCCCAAAAGGTTTCAAAAGTAAATATCCCTCTATTCATGATGCAAAACAAACTCTGGATGTAAGTACATGTACAACAATCAATGTTCAGAATGTACAAAGTCTTGATTTAAGTTCCAGGTACCTTATGAAATAATCAACAAGGAAAATCTCCAAAGTATGGTTGCTAAAGGCTGATATTCTCAGAAACCATTGTCAAGTGATTCACAGATGATGAATACAGAAAAATACGTTTTGTTTACAACAGATCAAGCCTCGAGCCTCAATGTCAAATGACGTTTGAACAAAACGGTTCAAGCCTCGCACCACAATGTCAACAGAAGTTCATCAAGCAGTTGAGACAGTAACAACGTCAAATGAGCTGGATGTAGCTATTCGGTCCTTTGTTCGACAAATTTTTAAAGGAGAAAATCAAGTTGTTCTAAAGTCTTCCGCTGTCACTACTACTGATGCATCAAATAAACGTCAACAACAACCTGATTCAACTTCATCCACTTCAACTCTAGCTACAACTGTCACTGCTAATGGAAACTTCGATTTGTAAATATTTTTATTCTCTCTTTATTTTTGATTTACAAAAATATAAAACCAACAAAAAGAAAATACAAAAATATAAAACCAACAAAAAGAAAATAGAAAAATATAAAACCTAGAAAAACAAAATATAAAATCAGAAAATTTTCAAAAATATCAAAAAGAATCTTCTCGACATGTCTCTTGGAATCGATAACATTTACGTACCTAGAAATGTTGATTAACATCGACACGGGCGTGTAAATGAAGTTCGAGCGAGAGTTTCAAATGCTTTCAAAACATGTCATTTCTAAATTTTTCTCTATGACTTATGTACATTTTTAGTGCATAACTTCGTCCCGAATGTAATAAGAAGTGTACCTTCAGAGCGGCTTACGCTAAAATAGAAGAAGAAGTCTTCTATTAGTTTTTAAATCGTTGAACACAATTTTTCAAAAAGAACTTTCACTGTTAAGTTTTATTAAATTGTCTCCTAATAATTTGTTGGTAATGTTTCAAAAATAGTGGTATTTGTTAAAATGTGTGTTTTAACACTCCCTTTCTTGAATAATTTTCAAAAGAATTGTAGTAAGGAGAATGTCAATTTATGTGAATCAATTTATGAGGGGAGCTTTTTTAAAACATAGCCTTTTAATGTTCCAGATACACTCATAAAATGTCAGATTTTATGTATCCAATCATAGTATGGTGAAAAAAAAGTGGAAACTTATAATGTCAATAATTAATATACATTGTTCACTAAGGTATCTCACTCCGTCTTTAACATTTTGTGGTGTCATATCAATTTTTCATTCCAATGTCAAGTTTTAATAAATATTGGTATCCCACATATACTGTTGAAGGGGAGCTATCAAAATCGAATTCATGCTATATCGTGGTATAATTTTTCTCCCCATGGAATTTTTCATGTCAAATTTTAATCAATTGGTATTTCAAATACTAAGTGTTTTATTATTTAAAATAAGGGAGGACAATGGATTAAAATATGCTATTGAACAATGTGAACTATAAGACTCTAAGTGCAACTCTTTCCTTCATGTGCTAACAATTTCGAATCTCGGAGCACTTGTTTATGGGGAATATTTAAATAACAATTGTCAAAAATGTTTTATGGTCCGATCTCTATACCAACAACCTATTTATATCACGACGCTTCTGAAGACATCAGTGTTAGGTTATATAAGTTCTACATCCAACCAAACGGAGGGATCTACCACGACTCTCCATAGTTAGAAATAGCATCCTTAGGTATGATTGGAGATGCAATGTGTATAAGGGAAGAATGCCAAAAAGATTGAGCTAACGCTGGAACAACAACACAACAAGGTGTTATTAATGATGACATGGTAAAGCCTGAAGGGGTTAAGAAAAAACAAGAAAATGTATGGATAAAGGTGAAAAGAAAGAGCCCCTCCTTACACTTAGCAGAAACCGTCATACATAATCTATCAAAATCACACAGATGATTGTTGATATTGAAGACGACATCATGGACCCAGTGATGCAATGCACAACCCTTCCCAGCCATTCAGGTTTCTCTCAAAAGAAACTTGTCTCATTTGTCACGGAGATACACACGTTATCTATTGACATCTCACTCCGAGATTGTTGATATTGAATAGGTGGCAGTCTGCTCCAGCCTCCGATTACTAAAACCAAAAGTGCACAAATCGAGTCTAGAGCCAAGAAGAGATCAAAGTATAATCTCATTAGGACACAATGTCAAAATACACTTGTTGAACACCATAAAGTTCACAAGTTATAACAAAGAGTCCTACGCATTATCCTTGAGATCTTGCCAGAACATCTGAGTGATACTTAAGTATTCACAGTGAAGATGGAAATCCTGCTTGAGCCAACATCAAACAAGCTCTTGGTAGGTGACTTGCAAGATTCTATATGAATCAAGCTTGTGATAACTGGATAACATATTTGGGTCCAGTAAATGAAATGACGACTTAAATCAAAAGATAGTAACTATCTATTCACTCTTACCGGTATCTGCTTTGAGATGATCTGGTAATTGAAACTCAGCAAGCATTGTGAAATCTAATACATCTGTTGTCAAGGAGATTTTTGAATCTACAGATCACAGGTAATAGTATTTATACTATACAATGGGAAACCGGAGGTTTAATGCAACCGAAACTCAAGATGAATGACAAAGCCAAATCATCTTTTATTGCAAATGGTATTATATACAGATAAGACGACGGTGTTTGCATCCGCATACCAGCGAAGGTCTGATTCCCATAAACACACATGCTCTTACTCAACCTTTTAAAGTCAATCGTTCAACAACAGATGATGATTCTTAAACTTCCCCACCACAAGAGCCTCAAAGTCAAATAAAGAATCATCAAAGGGGAGATTGTTAGATTATAAACTCATATGTCAAACAAAATGTAACAAGTATGAGCATGTTTGGTCCAGAGCATATGAGATCAAGAAGTCAATCAAGATGATCAAGTCAAGAGATGATGCAAGAAAACGATCTCAGAACTCAAAAAAAAAATAACGGACTCAAATCAAGATCACAAAGCATATGAACAAAGCTATTACAAAAAAGACAAGACCATAACAAGGCCAAAGCATAAACGTCAAACCTTCATATTCTTCAATGTCCATATGAATGGTACAGAGTAGGTTGAAGAAAAAGACCCTCAACCATGGGGAGGATTGTTAGCCTTATTATTTTAAGTCAAACAAGAAGTTATCGGTCATAGAAAGTCAAACTAGATCTTGTTACAATAAAAAACCAAAATTGTGAAATAGGCTAGTCCGAACAACGGCTTTGGATTGTAATCTAATATTGTTCGTGTTTCGGGCTCAAAGCCCAAGTTAAACCAAGCTCGGCCCGTTTAGAAGCCCAAGTGCCTAGCTAGAAGGCTAGGGTATAAATATCCCTTCACCACACTTGGTGAAGGGTGTTGGTTACTTTTCCCATCACTTGTAACTTCCCAACTTTCCCTAATCTAATATTCTCTTTGTTTCTCTCTCTACTTTCTCTCTCTAAGATTTCTTCTTATTTTCTAGCATCTTGGTAAAGATTATAGTTGTGTAATGGATTAAACTAGTGGGATAACACATCCCTATTAGATTCTACATCACTTTCCTCTTGTTCATTTAAATTATCTTTGTTAGCCCAAAGATGAGCATTTTCCTTTATAATGACCCCTTCCCTAAAATCATCTGAAACATAAAAAAAATTTGCAGTTTCACTTTTGAACCTATTTGCAAAATGGATAAACTAGATGTCATGTTCTTATTAACCTGAGAATCACCTTTTGATTGTTTCAATTCCGCATCAGTATGCTTGGAATTCAGTTTTGTAATAGGCTTATATACCCATTTTCTCTACCTTTTCCAACAAGAACTCCATCGGTATGTCTTACATCACTTTTCCTATGATTTATTATTTCTAAACCACTATTTTTCTTCCTCGAAACAAGTTCAAAAACGTTATTTGTTTCTTTCCCTGTAGGAATGCTATCTATAAGAATTACTCTTTCTAGGAAATGCAGATCCATATGTCCAAACACTTTACATTCCTCACATTGAGGTGGTTTTCATTCATATTCCAGGGTGATAGCATCTATAGTTCGTTCTATACCATTTATACTAGGGGTTGCCACTACTAATTTGGTTTTCAATTCCTTCATAGTAGACACCTTTATCAATTTTATAGCATAATTTATTCTTTCCCATGAATCCATACACATATAACTTGTATTAGAGCCAAGCATCAATGGCTTCTCACTTTATGTAGCAATAGAACTTAGTCCATCCTCCGTTTAACTCACTAAAGAAACATGAACCCAAACCAGATGTCTAGTTAAGCTTTGGTTTGTTAGACTTACAGAGGATACCATTTATTTAAGATTATTAGAATTGTCCATATCATCCACGACCCATTTCAAAAAAATAAAAACCTTTTAGTTCATCATGACACATTGCATACCGTATTTCAATGCATAATTTTCAACAATAGGAAATACAATCCTTTTACTAGTAAAATATCCATAAAGAGTGTTACTATACCTTTGTGTAGCTTCCTTTACAGATGCTTCTGATTATTCTAATGTCACTCCATCTTCAATTTGTGCATTAACTTCAAGATCCTCAAAATTAACTTTTTATTTCATCTTCTCACCTGTTAACATAGTTGCAAACGAGTTTGGCCGTACATTCTCGTCCACATCCTATTTAACTCTTGTATTTTTCTCTATTGTACGTTATCAAGTTGCCCTTGTTTCACTTCTGTAATTACCATATTTTCCATGATAAAAGACCGATGACATTGCTTTCTTTTATTTGTCCATGTTTCATGTTCCCCTTCTCATCATTATTCTCCCCATACTGCCACCACCAAAGATCCATTCAGTATCACCTAATTCGCCACCACATTATTGCACAAATCAATTCGTCTCACTATGAGCCTCTTCTTCCTTATGAATTGTATAGATGCTCACTCAATTATCATCTTTGTATATTCTGACTTATGTTGTGCTCCACATTCGTGTTTTCCAAACAAAGGTTCTCATATTCTATCTTATTTGTGCTACCATCAGCTGAACTTGAATCATTCTTCTCTTCATTCTCATTGCCATTAATGGATCGACTCCCTAAAATCTAGGTTACGTTTTCATTTCTTTTTTCTTTTTCTTTTTATCATTATCCTTTGATATCTTTCCCATAATCGCTACTGAATCAAGATACTATTTATTAATTAAACTTTAATCTTTAATCACATGCAAATCAACATAAATATTTTTAGGATTTAGGTGCTAGTTGATCAAAATTGCCTTAAAGAGTTGGAGGTTTTTTATGACATAAGATTCTTAATGTATGTTACTTGACATTTTTTCTATTTTTGTGTAATGCACTACTGTTTTCTTTATAGCTCATCATACTTTTGAATTTCATCTTTTTGGTGTATCAGAAACCAGTTATGCGTATTATTATGACCATTTTACCCCCCGAGTGTGTAAATGGTAGGGGCATAATGGTCAAATAGTATACATAACATGTCTATGATACAAAAAAGGAAATTAAAAAGTATGATATGCCAAAAAGAAATTTTTTTAATACAATATTATTACCCCATTTCCAAACGCAAGTTACTAGCAATTTGTAATGAGAATAATATTCCTTTATAAAATCGATGCTTTCTAACGAGGATACCATCCTAAATTCCATATATCCGAAAGATTACCAATGGTGTAAGCCATTAGTAATCGTGGATTCTCCAAACAATTATGGTCTAATATAGATTAACATTATGACTTTTATGGGGAAAAATGAAGCGTGTCACTTTTAATGTCAAGTAGGAAGGAGACCTTAATACGAAGGCAACTATTGTTGTCTAGCAATATCATGTAAGAAGTTAAAATACCCATCCTCCTTCAACAACCTACTTTCTCTCTTTTGAGAACTATTTATTCTAGTATTTTCCACTTTGTAATATCTCTATCCAAGTGTTTTTTGACATTAATAGAGCTATAAGTTATACTCCAAGTATTTAAAAAAATATTCTTTTATAAAATCCAATAATTGAAAATTTTCAAGAGTACCAAAGGACGGTTTCCTACAAATAAAGGACAACAATCATAGCATGTCTTTGGCCAACATCCCAACAGAAAAGTTAACAAAGGAGACCAAAAACCAGTCAAGCTTGTTTTTCAAATCTATCAATGTTAATCCCCCTACGCATTCAATCGCCAAATTTAATGGTCATAAATCCCTGTATTTCACTAATAAATTGATTGTAAAAGTGTGTTTTTGTGTATCAAAATTGAGATGTACGCTCATCGTTTCTCAGCTGGACGTGTACCTTATTTAATCGCCTAAAAGCATCACAAAGTTCATCTCTATGATTTAGGTTATGTCAAATGCTCTGGCAATATACCTAACAAGATTATAAAGCCATTATTAGATTGAAATAACATATTCTTTAGACTCTACCAGGCACAAAGAATTATGATTCAATATATAGCATATTATGAGTTGGTTATGTAGCATTGTATATGTTTCAGCTGTTATTAAAAGTGACACCAGGTTGAAGGGAAACTGCAACTTACACATGAAATTCAATAAGTGATGACACACGGATTTAACATGAAAAACCCAATTAGGGTAAAACCCATAGGCAAAGAAAGATACGTTTAACAATCTAAAAAATTACAAATCACACACTCTCTTATTACAAGGATAAACACCAATAGTTATATCTCTTATATGAGGAGATATACTAACTCTTTAGCTTTCTCACAAATAACCTTTATGAGGTATAGAAGTGAATGGGATGAGATAGAAATGAAGCATGTTCATTGCCTTTTATAGGCAAGCTACTTGGCTTGTGACATCATGCGTGACAATGTGACACTCCAAGTTGCAATACAAGTTATAAGATTCCCATCTAGGATTTGATACAATGTATCTTGTTGTATCTTAACAATCTCTTACTTGAAGATTAGATTGATACTCAATCAATCTTCACATGACATCCCTCCTTGCCACTTTCAAGTTGCTTACGTTTCTGCTAGGCCACATGAGGATCGACACCATATAAACATGTCACTGTTGATTGCTTTTGTCAGATAATCTGTCATGTTATCATCAGTATGAATTTTTTGTATTTCTACGGTTCCTTCTTCCACTTCCACAAGCGAAGTGATACTGAACTCGTATATGCTTTGTCTTTGAATGAAATTCTAGATTCCTTGCTAGATACAAGGCGCTCTGATTGTCAAAAAATAGAGCAATTTTCTCTTGTCTGTGCCTGGTTTCTTCTAAAAACATCTTTAACCATGTTGCTTCTTTGATAACTTAAGCAGATGTGACATATTCTAATTCTGTTGTTGACCTAGCCACAACAAACTCAGTTTTAAAACCCATCTTATTGTTTCACTACAAATTGTAAACACATACCAAGTGGTTGATATTCTTCCATCAAGATCACATGCAAAATCCAAATCAACATATCCTTTAATAATTAGATTCAATTCTCTAAAATGTATGCAACATCTGATGTTCCTTTAATGTATCTAAGGATCCTGTTCACATCTTCTTAATGCTCTCTACGAGGTTCTTCCATCTGCCGACTCACTACTCCTATTGCATGTGCAATGTTTGGTCTTGTACATATCATTACGAACATTAAACTTCCTACTACTGGTGCATATGGTACTCGAGACATCTCCATCCTATTTTCTTCACTGCTAGGATAGATCTTAGAAGATAATTTGATATTAGTATGAAACGGGCTTGAGATTGTCTTACAATCTTGCATATTAAATCATTGCAATATTTTCTTCAAATAACTTTTCTATGAAAGCCAAATCTTCCTGCTAACTAAATCTCGATGAATTTGCATCCCTAGAATCTTGTTTGTGGGTCCAAGTTCTTTCATCTCAAATTCCTTAGCCAGTTGAGCTTTCAATTTATTGATACGATCTTTGTTAAGGTCTTCTACCAACATGTCGTCAACATATAACAACAATATGATAAAATCAATATTTCTAAACCTCTTGAAATATGCACAAGGGTCTGCATGTAGTATGTTTTATTCAAGGCTCTTGATGAAAGAATCAAATCTCTTGTACCAACACCTCGACACCTGCTTTAAACCGTACATAGATTTGCTTAACCTGCAAACAGAGTTCTCTTTTCTTTTTTGTTCAAAACAAGTTGGAGCATGTAAATTTCCTCTTCAAGATTTCCATGAAGAAACACAGTTTTCACATCTAGCTCCTCTAGATGTAAATCATATGTAGCACACATTACCAGAACCACTCGAATTGTTGTCACTCAAACCACAAGGGAAATAGTTCGCTGAAGTTGATTCCTTCTTTCTAAGTATATCCTTAAACTACCAATCTTGCACGATACCACTCTACTTAATCTTCACCATTTATCTTAATTTTATACACCCATCTATTTCCAATAGTTTTTTTACCTCCTGGTAGTGATATTAGTTCCCATGTTTTATTTTTATGAAGATATTCATTTTCTTATTTCATTGCTGCCATCCATAGTGATGCATCTGGATTATTCAGTATCTCTTGAAGAGTTGGCAACTCTACTTCCTTTTTAAGAAGACAATATGCAACATTTTTCTCTATAACATAATCTGAGTGCCACACTGCTCATTTTCTTTCAGGATTCAAAATACGAGTCACTGGAGCTTGAGACTTATTTGTGTCATTCACCTCGTGCTGAGGTGCGATTTTAGAAGAATCATTCTGTTGAATTGATTTTCCATCTGTATTGAAGTAGTTTCTTTTATTGTGCTATCATCTTTTTCAATATCTTGATTTTTGTCATTAATAAAGACAACCTCTCGACTGATGACTACTTTATAGGCAGTGGGGTCCCATAAGCGATACCCCTTACTCCGTCAGCATACCCCAATAACAAACATTTTCTGGATTTTTGATCCAGTTTAAAAGTTTCTTAGGTATTGTACATCACGTACACATGGCTACCAAATATATAAAGGTCTAAATGGTTGACTGAATTTCCCGTCCATATCTCTATTATTGTCTTTAACTCAATTGCAGTTGAAGGATGCCAATTTATCACATAACATGCAGTATTGATTGGTCCTGCCTAGAATGATTTTTCCAACCTTGTAGTTGCCAACATTGCTCTTGCTCTTCTAACAAGGTTTTGTTCATCTGTTCTGCCACTCCATTATGTTGAGGATTGTATGCCATTATGAAATTCCTTTTGATTCATCATCTCTTGCAAAAAGTATCAAATTCATCACCAGTGTACTCGTCTCTATTATTTGTGATGAAACACTTGATCTTCTTTCCAAAATTAAGTTCAACTCATGCTTTGTAAACTTTTAAAATTTCAAACACATTAGACTTCTTCTTGATTGGGTACACCTAACATCTCTTAGAATAATCATCCGTGAAAGATACAAAATACTTTGCTCCTCCTACGAATAAAACCGGTGCCTGACATATATCAAAGTGAACCAATTCTAGAACTAAGAGACTTCTAGAATTTAATGTCTTGAATTTTAGATGCTGCTGCTTGCTAATTACACAATATTCACACAAAGGTATAAAAGCCTTTGTGAGGCCAAGAAGTAGCTTTATTTCCACATGTATCTTCATTCCATTTTCAGACATATGTCTAAGCTTTTAATGCCATGTTATTGTAGCTTTATGGCTCAGATTATGTGAAGCAGCAGATGCATCTACCTCCTCGGTTATCACTACTTTCAGTTGGTATAAGTTTGCAACCATGTTTTCTCTTTTTATAAGTACAAGCGAACCTTTTATGATTTTCATGATCTTGTTTTGCATTTCCACCTTACAATCAAGATCATCTAATTGTCCTAAAGACAATAAAATTTTCTTTAAGCCCTCTATGTGTCGCACATCACGAAATGTATAAATTGTATCATCATGCATCTTTAAAATGATACTTCTTATTCTAATGATCTTTAGTTCATGATCATTCCAACTATACACATATTCAACTTCAGACATTGATTTATACTGGTGAAACCATTTTATTCTAGTGATCATATAAAATATATCTCCCGTATCAAACAACCATACGTCTACAAATCTCTTTCTGCCTACGTTTGAAACTGGTGCTTCACAACATAGGGCGTTTCCATCTTCGGAAGTGCTAGCGACATTTCCTTGAGGATTAGAGGTATTTAAACCCCAACAATCCTTCCTCAAGTGACCCGGCTTGCCACATTTGTAGCATTTGTAGCCTTTCTTTCTACTTTATCTAGATTTACTATGATTATGACTCCTACTATGGCTATGTTCTGTTGACCTACTTCTCATCACCACCAAAGCCTCCACCTGTCTTGAAATGGTTTGTTTGTGCTCCTCATTGTTGCGCCTATTTTCTTTTGCCAGAATAGCGGCTGCAACATCATCGAAGACTAGATAGTCCAAAAGGATATTATCGATTAAGTTAATGATGAGCTGGTCATACGAGTCAGGTAAACTTAAAATAGAATTCCATCACTTTCATGTGGCTCTGCTTTACATCTCAAAGAAGTGTGTTGGGAAAATTAAGTATTCAAACAATTGTGCTCAGTCACTAAAGTAGAATCCGTCATGCATATATCATATAACTTCCTCTTAAGAAATTATTTAATGTGGAGTGATTTTGCCTCGTACAATCGATCAAGATGATCCCAAATCTTTTTTGCACTTTTCCTCACCTCTATGCTTGACAAATTTCTATCTGCTAATGCCATATGAAGATTTGCAATAGCATTTCCGTCCAACTCATCCCATTTACTATCATCCGTGACCTCAGCTGGTCTTTTACCAATGGCCGCTAAACATTCATTTTTTCTTAATATAGCCTTCATCTTTAGCATCCACAATGAGAAATTACTCACATTGAATTTTCAATTTCAAATTTCGTCTCCATAGCTATAATTACAATCTTCTTTTTGACAAAACTAGTATTTGTTGATAATAGTAACGAACACCTTTTGAGTAAGTATTATCTTACTTACCTTTTAATGTGTAGGGTCCATTTATTAGTGGCAACCATAGAGCATATATACAATAAATAGTTATACATACACCCAACCTTAGCTCTTGATATCACTTTGTTAGAAATAAGAAATAATCTACTTGTAAGTACTTGTATAAAGTACATGGATTAGTCTTGTTAATTCATCAAAGTTACTTTCCTATTAGGCTATATATAGGGAAGGTAGTTTATTTTTCATAAGGGTTGAACACACAAGTTAGTTAAGATTAAGGGTAACAATTTCATTAAATCAAAACACCAGTTTTATACATTTTCTCTCTCAAAACACACACACACCTTGATTTACACACACTAGTCCACCAATCAAGATCTTATAGATTATTATGTGGTATCATTCGCCGGAGGTGTATGTGGTGATATTAACGTGGTTATATAGTTAACAACAAATTTGGTCATAACGTGGTGAACATGATATAGTAAACAACAAATTAGGTCCTAACGTAGTGATACTATACGTTAATATGACCTGAACGTGTTTGTGTTAGTGTGCTTATTTGATCGAAATTTGGTGTTTGATTGAATTAGGTCCTTTATTGATTGGAATTTGATCGAAGTTGAGATGATGAATGTGATTGTTGAATGATTTCGGAATTATATCTTTGAATTTCGAGTGGAAATATTGGGTTTGAACGAATTTGGGATTGATTTAGTAGTGAAAAATAAAAAAAACAAGACAAATGAGGTTTGATGAATGAGGTCTAAAATGGTTACTACTCCTCATTTTTAATTTAGGTGTGAATCTCATTTATGAATTAGGTATCAAACATCATTTTTAATTCAGGTCCGAACCTCATTTATGATTTAGGTCCTGCACCTCATTTATAATTTAGGTTCGAACCTCGTTTGTGATTTACGTCCCGAACCTCATTCGTGATTTAGGTCTGAACCTCATTTTTGAATTAGGCCTCGTTCCTCATTTCTGATTTAGATTTCACTCCTTCTTTGTGATCATTACTTTAAAATCAAAAAGCTGTTATCTTGTTAACTCACACCCCTGAAGTTCAAAGTTATCTCACCATTAGTCTCGCTTTAATCCAGTGTTTAACGGCCGTTGTCTTGTCAACTTCAGTCCTTTATTTTCGAATTATTTTGCATCGTTAGTCCTTTGTCGTCAAGCACTTAACGATTGTTAACAATCAATTCATTTTAAACAATTTGACAAGATGAATCACACAGAGTGGTAAGCACGGTATGAAAAACCTGAGAAAAGTGACACCGTGTTGAAGCAAAAACGCAACTGAAATATGAAATATAATAAAAGATTATACATGAGTTTAACATGGAAAACCCCAATATGGTAAAAACCACGGACAAAGAAAGATACATTTAACTATGTTGAAAATTAGGAATTACACCAATAGTTATATCTCTTGTATTAGGAGACATACAAACTCATTATCTTTCTCACAAAGAACCTTTAGAATACATAGAAGTGAATGGGATGGGGAAGCATGGATTCATTGTCTTTTATAGGCAAGTTACTTAAATGGTGACATCAAGCATGACAATGGGACACTCCAAGCTGTCAGATTCTCATCTAGGATTAATACAATGTATCTTGTTATATCTTAACACCAGCTTCATCCTTATGCCATACGCTCGTACCTCTAGTGTTGTGGTAACAATGATGGTTTCTTCTTCAAGTGTTTAGTCTTAAAAGAGCTGAAGCAAGATCATATCGATCATGAGAGGATTTAGTGAATTATAATAGATCCCAAACATGTTAATACATAGTGTTTTATTTCTTCTTCTTTGGGGTTGTTTGGGTGTTGCTGTTTCCTTTTCTTTGCTAGTTTCTTGTTAGTTGTTATGTTAAAAAAAATACAAAGCATGTTAAAAATATAAAAGTCTTTAAATTAGGTGTGTTGGTTGTATTTATTGCCGGATTGAAGAAGTAGAGCGCAGACCAGAGTCTTGAGTGTGCGGCGAAGCATGTCAGAACACAAATTTCATATTTATTTATGGGCTTTGGGGAAGGGGGGGGGGTGGGGGACATGAAACTAATTAAATTTCTCATGACCATATAAAGTTGAGTCAATTCCATACATACCCGATTAAAACAACACAATTCCATACCCTTTACCTCAAAAAATATAAAGTAAGTACTTATTTGACACCACATAAAAACACTGATTTTGAATCTTTACTAGACAGGAGATAAGAACCTTGTTGTTCTTCAATACCTCGCACTAAAAAACTTCATTTTACCACACCTTTTTCATACATACTTTTGAATAGTGTGAAAAATATTTTGAGTTTATTAACATATATAAATATGTAAAAAACTGGTTACATAAATAGGTGTGAACAAATTTTAAAAAGGTAAAAAGTTTTCACACTTGTATTCATTGCAAATAAAAGTCCAAAGTTTTAAGTGTAGAAAAATTCATAATTTGTCCTCACTTTTAAATGTGTATCCCAATTTGTAACACCAAAATCTTCCATTCTTCCCATGTGTGAGGATATTGGGTGTTACAAATGGAGTTCACACTTCAAAGTGAGGACAAATTATTATTTTATCCACACTTCAAAGTGTTAATTTTTTTTGATAAATATAAGTCCGAAAACTATTTTGTTTTTCTAAATTTGCTCACGCTTATTTATGAAATCAATTTTTACACAATTATAAATGTTAACAAACTCAAAATATTTTACAGGAAATTTTTGATGTATGTTGCACAAAGCCACCACATATTAAAAACTGCAACCAAACACACCTTTCCATGGATTTTAGTGATTGATCAACCTATAACGATTGAAATGAAATCCCACGATGTGGTAAATACTTTCCTTCACTTGTTATGTTGACATGATACTCTTTTTTATTTTTCTACTTTCCTAATTTACGAATATTTTTCCTAGTCTTCTTGTCGCGCGCTCCTTCGTTAAAGACGGGACGGGTAACCACAAAATCAAGAAAATAAATGGTACGCTCTTATTGGTACGTACTATTGACACATACCGAAAGAGAACATACAAATGTTTGTCCTCTTGTAATATAACCCCTTCAAGTGGCGGACCCAAGACCAAGATTGATCATGTTCATTTTATGAAAACTAACAAAAATCGTAACCAAAAAAATAAAGGACCAAGTTCATTTAGAAAAATCAGTAAATTTGACATAACTTTACACTACGTAACAAAAATCCATGGGGTGCCCGTGCATCCCCGGGAACCCCCTCGGTCTCAGACACTACGTAAGAAGAATTCGAGTTATTTCCATAAAGTGTTTTTGGGGGGAAATGCTGCGACCAGACAACATTAATGACCAACTTGGGTCTCATCACACAACGTTACTCAGCCTTGCATGGCTTGAAAGATGGGATCAGAGTCACCCAACTTGGGTCTCAGACTAATAAGCCAAAGTTGATAGTTGTCCAGCTTACCTGATAAGTATATAAGTAATGTATGTACATTTTGGGGTTTTGACTTCTCGCTAGATTGCTTTTATATATAGAGGTATATTATTTCCACTGATGAGTTAATAAAAAGATAGACGGCACAGACCTACTAAAAAGAAGGGTTGATTTTGTTAGGAATTTAATCGGTGGGATTTTGTTTGACTAGGGATTCTCGTGGTTGTTCATTGTTAATTCATTATTGATTTCCGTTAGAAATTTAAGCCAATGGAAAAAAAGCTATGTTCAAGACTCTCCAATTAAGATGTTTTGAAGCCGTCTTCTTCTCATTTGTTTGGATAACGTGGAATAGTCGAAATCACAAGGTGTTAATTCATGGGTAATAAGTCTCAATCTAGCATCGAAGTTGCAACGAGATTCAACAGTTATCCTACTATTGGATTGGTGGTAGATGCACAAAATTGTCTATTTACCGGAATGACTAGATTAATGATCCTATCATTGCTTATATAGAATCTACCGGTTAGGCTCTTTGTATTTAGCTTCTTATTGCTAGTTTTTTTTTCTCTTTTTGTTAATGAACTTGTTCAAAAAAAAAGAAAAAAAGAAAAAAAAAGGAAACAGATCACCAAGTACATTTGCTCAATCAAGATATGAGAAGATGAGACAAAGTCACCAAATCAACTAAAATACAACCCATACAATCTTCCAAAATAACAATGTTCACTTTGGGGCATACACATGCTCTAAGCTGAACAAAACTAAAAACCTTGAAATGTTGCATTGAGACTGACAAAATCAGCGATAAGCTAGGATTGGACTGAACTATACTAAGAAGATCCTAAAACATTCCTTTTTTAGGGTACAACAAGAATCAAACCTGTTTAGATTGCATTTTAAATTCCTATTCAAAATCGGAAGTAATGATTTAACCTGAAGAATCCCATGAAGCCGAACAGCAGATGGAGCAGACAGCATGAAGACCAATTAGTTTCTGGATGACCAGATAGACCACACCAAGCATAAAACAACCGTGCCAAAAGTATCATGGGTCATAAGAGAAGACATCATTATTCTCGTTATAATTTCCCATGCTTATAATAAAATCAGTTTCTAACATATTGTTTAACCACGCGTTATTAACATATTTCTCTTCACCAGCTAAAACCGGCAATCTGAGGGTTTGGGAGTTATCAACATTTTCTTGGGGATGAAAATCACCTCCCAATTCAGATGAGTTTAACACAGGAAGAGCCAAAACTTCCAAACCACCATTTGAGGGAGACGAAACACCATCAGTAGCAGTTGTATGTGACTCAATCGGTATTCCAAAAACATCAACATTTGCAAGCTGCTCAGATAAACCACTACCACTAGCACCTCCTGAGTTGCTATTATCAAAACAATTTGAAAACACATTTGGATTTGTCCCTAGATTGTATTGTGATTCTACAATTGCACCAACAACAAATGTTGCAGAAATTTCGGTACCATTATCACCTCCAGAGTTGCTATTGTCAAAACCATTGAAATATACATTGGCATTTGCCCTTAGATTATATTGTGATTCTACATTTTCACCAACAACAAATGTTGCAGGGGCTTCAAAAATTCCGCTACCACTAGCACCTCCAGAGTTGCTATTACCAAAACCATTTGAAAATAAGTTGCCATTTGCCCCTAGATTGTATTGTGATGTTACATTTGCACCAACAATAGATGTTGCGGGGGCTTTAAAAATTCCGCTACCACTGGCACCTCCAGTGTAGCTATTATCAAAACCATTTAAAAAATTATTTGCTATTATTAAAACCATTAGAAACACAATTGGCATCTGCCCCTAGATTGTATTGTGATTCTACAGTTGCCTCAACATCAAGAGGTGCCATAACTTCTCCAAAATCCGGAAGTGAGTAATTCTCTCCAGTTACCATATCAATTTCTTTTCTATAATCCTGATCTTGAAGTTCAACTTGACTGCCTTGAGCCATACCCCTTGGGGGTTTTTCATCTAGCCCAAGAGCACTTCTCTTCGAGGTTTCACCTGGAGCCTGATGCAGTTGATCGATGTAACTATGGTCTTGTGGTTGACTGCCACATGTGGCAGCGGTTAGAACTGGAAAAAATGATGATGAATTTTGTTGCAATTTAGAGCGGATGCTATCGACATGCATAGTCAATGAGCCAATGGAGTTTAGATTTGATGGTCTAAGGAGACTGTTTGATTGAAATGTGGATGCATCATAGTGAGATGGGATCGATAGCCCTAATATTTGTCTAGCATAGTTTTGTATATTCAAATTTTGGTTGGTTTTCTCCGGAAGCAGAATGACAGGTTCTCTCATAAGTCTTCCTCTTTCTATATCAACCTGAAACTGTATATCCAAGATGGAACATTTCCATCATAAACTAAATTAGAATAAAAAGAATGAAATATATCTGCTGCTATATACGCTATAAAAGAGACAATCTTAAAAAAAGGTCGATTTAAATATATATTTTTTATACATACAGACACAAATGAACGAAATAGAAGTACCTGTGGGTGACTTGCGATGTGATTACGCGAAAGGCCTGGCACATTCATTTGTTCAGGAATTGTGTGTGGATAAGCCTCTACCAGACGAAAGCATGAGAATTAAAACAATATTGAAACGTTAATTAGTGCAACAGCTAGTGGAAGCGGAAAGTTTAATGGTAAGCGTCGACTTTCTAATTTAAACTACATATGTTAGTTAAATAAAAATGCATGAGAGTATGTTTGAGAAGATGTATAGTACTTTCTTTGCCGCGTGGGTTCCATCCTTCAATTCTATTGGGAAAATTGGAATATTTTTTTCGCTTAGTTGATCTGCTATCCGTCTCTTTTTTTAGGAGCTCCATCTTCCTGTTAATAATATGTTCGAAAACATTTGAGATTCCTTCGAGTCCACAAGGTTTAACACGAAGCCAAACTGCTTTGTAATATAGAGCAATCTCTAACATTTCTTTTGGCATATTATTTGGAGCCATCACTATAAACCATTTTCAAAACAGTCTTGATTAGAAGACATATAATTCAATTTACTTCTAATAGAATTAAACAACCAAACACATATAGATTTTCCACTTAGATTTACATATTATTTTTAGATCTGGTAGAAGCTTCGAAGATTGATGAACAAAATAATTCA
This sequence comes from Tanacetum coccineum, assembly GCA_026074375.1. Taxonomy (NCBI): domain Eukaryota; kingdom Viridiplantae; phylum Streptophyta; class Magnoliopsida; order Asterales; family Asteraceae; genus Tanacetum; species Tanacetum coccineum. The sequence continues at coordinate 142,605 of BQNB010000180.1, read as the reverse complement.
AATTCATATCGCACTCGTCAGAGTCGACCAATACACAGTCGAATGCTCCTCCATTTAGAATCATGGACAATCCAGCAGATGCTTTTGATGTAGCCGTAACTGCACAAATTAAATGAAAAACAAACTGATTAAGAGCCTAAGTATTTCTACTATAATATAATTTTAAGATTAAGTTCCATCACAAAAACAAAATAAAATCCAAAGCAGAGCGTTGAACTAGTAATAATCTAAATAATAGAGAAAATAATATGTCATTTTATTTTTATCCGGCAGTCTATAAGATTGTCACTCCATGTGACAAAATACGCTAGCAAGGCGCTAGAAGAAAGGAGTAAACATATTACATAGTATTCTTACAAGCCAAATTCGGATCTCGGATATGATTCAATTAATCCACAAGGGATTTGAAGAAAAAAAAATCATTAAACTGAACCACTCTAGTATATCAATTTTTTACAGACTTTCTTTAGAGGTTTCATTTTCGTAAACTAACCAATAAAAAAGGTAGCGTTGACATATCATCAAGAATCTTAAATACACATACCCGCTCTTCTCAAATTCTCTTTAGCAACGAGATATAAACATCACAAATTGGATTATTGTGTAAATATTGCAATCACTTATATAAAACTATTACTTTCTTTATTGAAACAGATGAATCAATAGCAGCACAGGTTATCACTCTCTGATATATAAATAGAAATTTATGGTTTTTACTTGATAGATCTAATCTAAAAAGACTTACTCAGTTATGGTTACGTACGTCCATTTTCTGATCTTAAATCTTGAACGATATGTTGTATAATTGTTTTAATCGCTTTAAAAACAATTGCACCTTTTGGATCGAAAGACAAATTTATTGTTTCACAGGTTATCACTTTCTTATATATATATAAATGTGGAAAGCTAGGGTTTTTAATTGATAGTTCAATTCTCATCTATAATATATCAATCTAATTATGGATACATCTGTTTCTGATCTTAACTATTGAACAATCTAGACCAATTATAAGCACTAATTTTTATATCAAACAAAACTTTGCATGGATCTGGATATATATATACAAGATCTCAATAAATCAAACTTAATTATTAGACGAAAATGACTCTTATAAAATGGAATTTATCCAAACAAATAGATCTTAAAAATGGAATTGTTCCAAAATAAATAGATCTAATTCTAACACAGCATTAGAACTAATTAAATAAATCATCAACTTACCTTGGTGTTTGTATAAACTCAAGTATGCATCATGCTTAAGTGCAGTTTCGTAAGAACCCAATACTAAAACTCGAATCTCACGAGCTACGGAATCTCGTGTGATTTTTGACCTATTGCTGGTCGTCATTTCGAGCAGAAGAAAGAAACTGATTGAAAACTTAAGACATCAAAGAAGAAATGAGGGTTAATTAGGGTAAAGAGTTTAGGACATAGGGTTGTAAATTGGGATTAGTGTGGCGGCTTATTACATTGGGAGCGGGACACAAGGAACATTTGGGGGGATCCCAAAATTTTATAATAGAGTTTATATTTTGAATTAGCAAAAATTCTTTCATTAATATCATACCATTTTTGGCAGGTATGATACTTTTGGTGCATGAATTTGTTGGATTATTTTCTTTTTCCCGTTTAAGTATTTCATTTTGTTTTCTGATGACATGGAAACCAAAATTGTTCATCTATCAACCTGGCTTTATATTTGGGTTTCCCCACAGTTAATTCATTATTTTTAGGTTTTAACTTTAGTTAGTTTTATTGTATTCTAACGTGACTTGTGAAGGGAGTCTTTTAGTATTGGGTCTTAAGGTTTATGGTCATGACAAGCGAGCCGGTGACTAAGTCTCAGACAACATTGTGGCTGCTTTGGAAATTTCAGAATAAGACTTGTTTTGGCACTAAACGTCCGTGTAAAGATACACTTGAGAATGACATCACGGTGCTCTCACACACTTGGATCTTGAATAGGAATTCAAAAGTTAAACCGGGTTGGTTGGATTGGATTGTCATTCCTAAAACCGCTTGTAATATCTCTTTGTAACTCTATTGTTCCTTTTCTACCTCCTTGCTAGTTGTTTTAATAAAAATCCGCCGTTAAAAAAAATGTTCTGTTATAGAATTTTCATTGAAGTTTTGGATTCCGTTGTGATCTTCAGCATTTTTGGAACGAAATTTAATGAAAGACTTGTGTCGTTCTGAAAGGATAACGTACGGAAAAGTCATCAATGTACGAATTTTCTTTTAAGTGACTCGATCATCAAAATTGCTTAATGCCCTTTTTCTTCCTTATTATTTTTTTTTGAGAGGAAAACATATATATATATATATATATATATATATATATATATATATATATTAAAACTCAAAACTAGCAATAGAAACCCGAACATGAGAAGCGCATACCCTTTCTATAAGATATATACAAAAACCAGTGAGCAATCTCACGAAGGAGCACACACAACCAGAGTTAAACCAACATGGCTAAGTTATTAGCTAACTCGAAGAAAGATACAACCACCAAAGTTACATAAAAAAACAGCTCCAACAAGTAATTAGTGACGATCAATATTGAACCACTCTTCCTGCTTCACATCATCCTTCTTCGATCGGGCCGAAATCTATTCGAAAGATTGCAACTGAACTTTCTTAAACAAATCCGGAATCATGGAACCATTCCTTCTAAATATTGTCCGATTCCTATTACTCCATGTAATATATAGCGTGGACCAAATCACAGATTTCCATCTCTCTCTATCAACACCGCTAAAAGAATTATAACCAGGTAAATTAAGAATATCCTGGACCGAAAACACATCCATATTTTCTAAGCCCCACCATTCGAATACCCGCTTGCAAACCAATTGAACCTTTAGGTATAAAGCAAAAAAATGGTCCAGAGATTCAATGACATCATTACAACTAGGACACAAGAGAGTGTGAAGATCAATACCAATATCATCCAGAATAGTGCAGACCGGAAACCTCCCATGAAACAATCGCCATATAAAAACGCATACATTTTTAGGAATTCTCTTGCACCATGGACTAATGAAATGTCTCCCAATCGACCCGAGAGTCTTTTTATCGATTAAACCCCTAAGATCTTTGACTAAGAACTTGTCGTCTTCACTTAACGCCCAACTGTATTTGTCCTTCACATATTTATTAAGTTGAACAAATTGTACCAAGTTACATAGCTCCGTAATATCCCTCATTAGCCTTACTCTTGGAGTATTCCACCAAAACCAGTCCCACGTCCAATCATATTCCTTTGTTACCTACACTAACCTACTTGCACGCCTCTAAATGGTATAACCTTGGAAACTGCTCACGCAGCCTTCTATCCCTCACCCAATGTTGTCCCAAAACAATATTGCCTTTCAATCCCCACCTCCCATTTGACTGTTAATGGTAGAGTAATACCAATCTTACCCAAATCCCTGCGTACTTTCACTATATTTCCCCAGACACTATTCCTGGTAAAATCTATATTATCTTCACGCAACCATCCCCCGCCTCGTACAGATTCTTAATCACCTTGACCCATAATGCCTCATTTTCAACCCAAAATCTCCACCACAACTTTGTAAGAAGCGCCCAATTCATTGCTTTAAGACTATCGATATTTAAACCCCTTAACGCATAATGAGATAATGCCTTTTCCCATTTAGCCCAAACTATAGGCTTTGAATTCCTACCCTCCCCCCTCGCCCTTCCCCAAAAATAATCTCTTCTAACACTCTCAACTGACTAAAGAATACGTTTATTTATCATCATTAAAACATAAAGGAGATCCTAGTCAATGTTGCACCAACAATCTCCCATTTTTTATGATGACAAATAATATTTCAAAAGCAAATTAAAATTAAAAACATAGCGAAGATGAAGAACGTCGTTGATGTATGTTGCATCTTGATCTTGGCCTTGTAGTTTGGTGAATCTTTAACTTGGTCTTCACCGAGATTTAGTAGCTTATCTTCTCCTTCGTAAGCTCTAGCTCTTTGCTTTTGGTTTTTACCGAGCTTTAGTAGCTTATCTTCTCCCCCGTAAGCTTTAGGTTTTTGCATTCCTTATCCTTTTTTTGTCAAATCAAAAAAGTAGGATCTTGGTCTTTTGTGTGGAGGTAGATATCTTTTTTGGGTAAAGGGTTTCTCCAGTAAATGTATTACTCCAAAAAATCGATTCAGAACAAAAGATGTGGGTGAGTCCCACATATCAACCCGTTACATAGGCAAAAAAGCAAACATAACAAGCACAACTACTCCATAGGAGGATACTACTAAGACTAGATTACAATTGACTCAACAAACATTAAAAAATCTATTTCTTCTTCCTGCCACGGATCATGATATCACAAAATGGAGGTAGATATCTTTGTAAAGGTAGAGAGTAGTTATCTTTGCACGTGCTCTCCCTATACCGTTGCTCCTCCTTGTTCCAACACAGGGATCCATAGGTCAAGAGCATAACTTTCTTGATGTTCTTGGCTACAACAAGCAACAACCAAACACAAGACACCATAAGCAACAAACATATACACATGTTCAAGTCCAACATAGGTTAGCTTACCATTTTGGAAACTTGCAAACATGGATTAGCATAATTATAATCATATGTGTATCTCTAATATAATGACACCAGCCACCTTTTGTTGTGCATGATGAGGATGATACATGCATATACACACAAAAAAGCATAAGATATTACAAGATCACATATTAGTTTACATCCACTATTGACATCAAGATTACAAGCAAGTTTTGACATTCATTCTTGCATCCGAAGACAAATAAACACATAGCATTTAGCAAGTATCATAGTAAGTGAGCATATAAGAAAACAACATCAAAATATATTTCTCATGCAAATACATTTTTCATATTATCATTTGATAACACAAACAAGTAAGTGTATAATCATAACGTATTTCGTCCATTCATTAGTCATTACAACAAAATGAGCCTAATGCAACATTTTACAAGTAACACTTTTTAAATGCGTTGCATTTTTTATAAGATTGATAAAAAGGAAAAAAATTTAAAATAAGTGTTGCATATTAATATAAAAAACAACACTTTTATCAAAGTGTTTCAAGTTCAACAACATAATGCAACACATTAAAAAAGTGTTGCAATTACTAATCGATAAAGGCAATACTTATTTTAAAGTGTTACACAAAAATTTATGAAAATCTAATCTCCGGCTTACTTTTTTCTTTAATTCCCCGCCCCTTTTTTACCCAAAACTAAAACCCTAAAACTTCCACATCCATCTATATCTCGCCCCTCTTTCTTTTTTCACTTGCAGATTCACAAAAAAGAACACCAAACCTTTTAGTTTTTCATTCAACCTTATTATTGAGTTTCTTCTTAAGCCCTCAATGATAAGGTATGTAAAAATCATCTTGTATTAAATCTATTATTAGCTAGAACTTCTTGATTCTATTTGTATCTACCGTCTCTCTAGGATCTATGTTAAATCCGAAACTAGTATCCCAAAATTAGGGATCTATTTTGTTCAATTCGCTTCATTATACACGCTATATCTGTTTATATATACATATTTAATGGCTATATTCATATATTGCTTCTTCAAATTTAAGATTCTGGGTACATTCGGGTTAGCAAAACTTAAAGGTACTTAGTATAGATCTTTGGTAAATAGAATATTAAGCAAATTATGAATAATTAAGCTTGGATTTATTTTTGTTACCCAGGTTGTAATAAAAAAAATTATTTGTGTTTATGTAAGTTTATTTTTGGTTAACTTATTACTCATGATTTTTTTAATCATTTTTTGATAATTTATAGAAAATGGTAAAGAATGGAGTTCTCGTCTATAGTTGCGGGTTTTGGATTATAGTCTGCATGAACTCATTTGCTATGTACATCGGTAAATATGACTTGACGTGTTCAATTCAATTGTCTAAATTGTAAGTACTTGTTTATGTACTGTAACACCCCCATTTTTGACATATAGCAGCGGAAGCTAATCTAGGGTATTACTTCATGAATCACAGACACAATCATAGAAGACGACTCAAAAGAGACGTTTTTAAAAGATACGTTATCATTCATTTAAAATCAGAGTTTTACAAAGGCATGTCCCAAAATCTAGAAACATAAAATGTGAATGATAACAAGTTTTAGCCATCTTCAAGTCCATGCCACTCCATGTCATAAGTTGCTTAATTACCTAAGATAAACATGCATAAAAAGGGTCAACACAAAGGTTGAGTGAAATTCATAGGTTTATGATTAATAGTTTGAATACAGGTTATAGTGTAATTATGGAAAATAGTATTATCATGGAGAACAGTTGAATGCAAGTTTAATGGTAAGTGGGTTACATTGTTATACACACGTTATTGGTAATAATTGCAACGAATACAATTATCATGGAAAAATGGTTACATTATTATTGCATCTAAGCTCATGACATCAATACGTTAACATGGACATCACCGTAGTGACATTGGTTGGGGAACAGATGTCCCCGTGGAAAGGTAACTTGCCAAGGTTACCCATTATATCAAATATAGTGCGTTTGGCTACCCTATGAATGGGTATACCAACGGGAGCCGTCACCCCCAATAGATCTATTCATAATATTCGCGTTTACTCACAATGCAAGTAATTAATGATTCATGATATGGAAATAGTGGCACTGGAAGCTACTTAGGCAATAATATATCTGGATAGCATACAGTTGGAAAAACACTTGCATTTATGGTAAAATAATCATGTTGTTCAAAATTCATAGTTTAAGCATGTATCCCTCTCGCAGGTTTATAAAGCATGTAAATAAGTAAAAGCGAGGCTATGAAGTTCACCTTAACAGAATAGGGAAATCTGATTGATGGCAAAAGTATATCAAGTGAAAGACGTCTGTATGGTAGTACGACGTTATCTACTCGGGCGGAAAGTATATCAACTTGAAAGAAAGCAGCTTCGTCACGTAACCTAATATGTCGAGTCTTAGGAAAATTGTACTCTAGAACTTTGATTCTAAGAGTTTAATATTGTTATAATTTTGATTGGAGAGTTTGGAATTATTGTATCCCCGTTCGGGCCATCATAATTCAGAGGTTATTCAGTAAACGTTTGAGGAGCTAGGGCACTTTAAATCGTAAACCCAACAACTCAGTCAGAACGTAATACCAAGATGAAACCCCTTAATATGAAGCTCTCTAGTATTGTGGTATGATATAGCTTCGGGACAGGATTTTTAAAAGCACATCGATAATGAGTGATATAATGGTTATAACATAATCGGTTTTAAGCGTTTTGTTCAATAACTGGAAATGTTAAGCACGTCATGCGTTAATTAAAGTTATGTTTTGTAAGGTTTTGAATACATTTTTATACTTTTTCAAAATGTTACATTTTAGACCCTTGAGAATGAAAAATGGCAAAATATACCTTTGGAGTTTTCACTTTTACAAGTTTGGTCCTTCTAGTTTAAAAGATGTACAAATTAAACCTTGTACTTTGGAAAGTGACATAATAGACCCATATAGTTATAACTTTGATAAAATAACATTTTCAGCCCTTTTAGTTACAAGTTTCAGAAAGTTACGATATATACCCCTATGCATGAAAAACGTATCGTTCTTATTCCAAAATCCATAATAATGATATTTTTCAATATGAAAAGTAATTTTCAGGTTATAGCTTATTAATATAAGCTAAAATATAAAGGTTTAATGTAACTAAAGTTTAAAATAATGATTCATTAAGCTAGAAATCAAAACGGGTCGTTTTAGGGTTAAATATACGCATCACGCGTTGGTTTTATAAATTACATTCCTTCAAGACTTGATCAAAGTGGTTATAATAACATCTAGTTTAACTTTAATAGAATAGATTTAACCATCATTTAGTTACGATTGATAACGATTTGAGATTTGATTTAAGAATAACACAAAATTAGGGTTTTGGGTGCATGGTTTGGATCAAAAAGAGAAAACGCATGGTTTTTGAGTTTTAAAACTTTAACAAGAGTATATTTAGGATCATATGAACATTATAAATGGGTAGAAACGTTTCGTACGCCTAGGTTTTTCTTCTTCGGGGCTTCTTTTCTTGGTTTCTTTTGCTTCACTTATGATCTTGAGACTTCTTAGGACCTTATTGAGCAAAGAGTTTCTGCTATTATGGGTTATAGAAAGAAGAAGTGGGGGATGAATGAGAATGAAGGGTTATGAGCCCTATTTATAGTCGAATTGTATCTTGGTGGCCAAGGAGACTTAGAGCTCAAGGTTAGGACATGTGGAGCAGCTAGTATATGATGAGGAGAGGCTAGAGGGTGATTAGGAAAAGCTATGAAAGTAGGATTGCAAGGTGGAAGGTATTAGGGGTGTTTGTGTGGCCGCGGCTAAGCAAGAGAGAAAAAGAGGCCATGTGGCCAACTTGGTGGCTAAGGAATGAAAGGAGGTGCTTGTAAGCTGGTTAGGGGTGAGTGTGCTTAGTCATTGAGGTGCTTGTTTGCAATATGGAACTTTAAAATGGGTCAAAATGAGAAAAAGGTGTATGCGGGTTCAATTAGGGCTCATTAGGGTTTTTAAGCTTGCATTTCGTGTATACTTGTTTAATAACGATGGATTAATGATTACAAGACTTGTATTAAGAGTTATTAACAAGATTTGATAGGTGGTTTGGGTTTAAAATAGGCGAAAATGAGTAAACGGGTCAAAAGTTCAAATTAGGGTTCAATTAGGGTTTTCTAGATTTAATTCTTGTACATTGTTGTTAAAATGGTGAAATGATGATGGAATGTGATTTTTAATGTTGTAATTTATGTTATTACAACTTATTTGAGTATTGGTTTAGGTTTACAATGGATTAAAACAAAGAAATGGGTCATGGTTTAGAAACTAGCTTGGTTTAGGGTTTCTAACTTGGATTTCTTGTAATTTCATGAGATGAGAATGAATATGGATTGAAAATGAAGTATATGACTTGCTTGTAACTTGTACTTTATAGATTGTACAAGATTCTTTAGGAAAACGGAGGTGAAACGGCTATTTTGGATATTGTGCATTAATGACTTGTAAATTAAGCTTTAAAGGACTTGTACCTTATTTTGGAGGGAATGTATATTAAAATGAGATGTTATATTACTTGTACATGTGCTTTGATTGATTGTACATTCATCTTCGATGTTTACATTACCCAAAATTAGGGTTTAAACAATAACGTTAACGGTTAAAGCTCATTTTTTATTAACGCCGTGAAAACTACGTTAAATAGATAACGTATATGATAAAATGGATATTAGGTCATTGACTTGACATGTTATGATATTTGCTTGACATATATGATTGTCGTAGGTAGGTTGCGTGAGCTTGTTAACTTTAGTTATGCAAGTTATGTTGCATAATAAAAGATTAAAGCAAAAAAGAGATTTAAAGCAAAATATTTCCCGTGAAGAAAAAGTAGTTTATTATATAACAGAGAGAGATATTACTTTGGAGTAAATTTCGTGGTTGTTATAGTCTCCACCCCTTAAAAAAATCTCGTCCCGAGATGTAGATGAATGTTAAAGTGAGATTAGGTAACAGATAGGAATACTTAGCATGAACTTGATTTTCATGTTAGGCTTAATCAAGGTTATAAGTTCACATGTGTGATGCATTTATAATTATGTTGCGCACCATAATTATAATTGCCTCCTTTCACATGTTGAGAGACTTACTTTCATGATTTACACTCTCTAATAACTTTGTAGAAAAATAATTTAAAGTTATAGTAGTTGCGTAGGTATTTGGTAAAGCACACTTATCTTACATAGATGCTTGGGGAATAGAGTTCACGTGAGAGGACATGATGGCAAAAGCAAAATAGGAGTCTTATAGTTAAGGTTCTTACCCTTGTTCTTATTAACCGTGAGCTCTGATGACCACCTCTGTATAACATCCTTTTTTGAATATAGCAGCGGGGAAGCTAATCTTGGGTTGTATTCTTTATGATATCACAGAACACATATCTAGAAGACGATCTCAAAAGAGACGTTTTTAAAAGATACGTTTTCATCATTTTAAAATCAGATTTTTACAAAAGGCGGGTCCAAAATCTAGAAAATAAAGTGAAAGATAACAAGATTTAGACATCTTTAAGTCGATGCATAAGTTGCTTAATTACCTAAGATAAACATGCATAAAAAGGGTCAACACAAAGGTTGAGTGAAATTCATAGGTTTGAAATGTAATAGTTGAATACAAGTTCAGTAGTAATGGAAATAATTGCTTTACAGGTATAATTATCATGAAAAACATTTATGGAAAACAGTATTATCATGGAGAACAGTTGAATGAAAGTTTAATGGTAAGTGGGTTACATTGTTATACACCCGTTATTGGTAATAATTGCAACGAATACAATTATAATGGAAAACATTTATGGAAAATAGTATTATCATGGAGAACAGTTGAATGCAAGTTTAATGGTAAGTGGGTTACATTGTTATACACACGTTATTGGTAATAATTGCAACGAATACGATTTCATCTGGAAAAATGGTTACTTTTATTGCATCTAAGTCAGACATCAATAGCGTAAATGGACATCAACGTCGAGTGACATTGGTTGGGGAACAGATGTCACCGTGGAAAGTAACGTTGCCAAGGTACCATTATTCAAAATATAGTGCGTTTGGCTACCCTATGAATGGGTATACCAACGGGAGCCGTCACCCCCAATAGATCTATTCATATTATTCGCGTTTACTCACAATGCAAGTAATTAATGATTCATGATATGGAAATAGTGGCACTGAAAGCTACTTAGGCAATAATATATTTGGATAGCATATAGTTGGAAAAACACTTACATTTATGGTAAAATAATCATGTTGTTCAAAGATTTCATAGGTTTAAGCATGATTCCCTCTCGCGATTTATATAAGCATGTAAATAAGTAAAAGCGATGGCATATGAGGTTCACTTAACAGAATAGGGAATCTGTTTTGATGTCCAAAAGATATCAAGTGAATGACGTCAGTATGGTAGTTCAGGCGTTTATCTACTCGGCGGAAAGTATATCAACTTGAAAGAAAGCAGCTTCGTCACGTAACCTGGGATAATATGTCGAGTCTTAGGAAGATTTTACTTTAGAACTTTGATTCTAAGATTTTAATATTGTTATAAGTTTGATTGGAGATTTTGGAATTATTGTATCACCGTTCGGGCCATCATATTTCAGAAGTCATTCAGTAAACGTTTGAGGGAGCTAGGGCACTTTAAATAGCAAAACCAACAACTCATTCAGAACGTAATTCCATGATAAAACCCCTTATATGAAGCTCATCCTAGATTGTGGTATGATATAGCTTCGAGGTCAGGATTTTAAAAAGCTACATCGATATTGAATGATTATAATGGTTATAACATAGCGGTTTTAAGCTGTTTTATTCAACATAACTGGAAAATGTTTGAAGACGTCAAGCGTTAATTAAAGTTTTATGTTTGTAAGGTTTTGAAATATTTAAAACATTTTTTTTTTTTAAATAAAACTTGTTTTTTTTTTTTTCCAAAAAATGGTAACATTTTAGACCCTTTGAGAATGAAAAATGGCAAAAATATACCCTTGGAGTTTTCACTTTTTAACAAGTTTGGTCCTTCATAGTTTAAAAGTGTACAAAGTAAACCTTGTACTTTGGAAGGAAGTAGTGGCATAATAGATCCCCTATAGTTATAACTTGTGATAAAAATGACATTTTCAGCCTTTTAGTTAACAAGTTTAGTAAAGTGATGATATATACCCCAGTTATGCATGAAAAAACGTGTCGTTCTTAGTCCAAAATCCATTAATTATGATATTTTTCATATGGGAAAAGTAATTTGAAGGGGTTATTGCTTTATTATATATGCTAAAATATGTGAAGGATTAACAACGAAAGTTTAAAATAAGATTCGTTAAGCATATGAATCAAAACGGGTAGTGTTTTTAGGGTCTAAATACGAAAATGCGCTAGGTTTTTTATTCAAATTCCTTTCAAGGACTGATAATACATTGTAAAGTGGGATTATAATAGACTGAGTTCGGATTAACTATAGATAGATTTATAAACAACATTAAGCCATTATAACGATTTGATTTAAGAAAAAACAACTATTAGGGTTTTGGAGTGTACGATTTGGCTACAAAGGTGAAAACGCATGGTTTTTGAGTTTTAAAACTTTAACAAGAGTATATTTAGGATCGTATGAACATTATAAGTGTGTAGGAGAAGGTATGAAGATCATAGAACATGGGTTTGATTTTTGAAGATCAAAAATGGAGGAAAACGGGTCGAAATGGGTAGAAGAAAACGTTGGTGACGCCCTAGGGTTTTTCTGTTCTTCGGGCTTCTTTTCTTGTTTCTTTTTACTTCACTTATGATCTTGAGCTTATTAGGACTCTTATTGAGCAAAGAGTGTTCTGCTATTATGTTATAGAAAGAAGATAGTCTGGGGAAGATCTTGAGAATTGAATGGCGTCTATGAGCTATTTTGTCGAATTGTTTATGGTGGTAAGGATACTTTGTGGTCAAGAGTTAGGACATGTGGAGCAGCTGTATATGATTGAGGAGAGGCTAGAGGGTTATTAGGCAAAAAGCTATGAACGTAGGATTGCAAGGTGGAACACCGGTTTTAGGGGTGTTTGTAAGTGGCGCGGTCTAAGCAATGTGAGAAAACCAGGCATGTGACATCTACCCCTTGGCTCGCCTTACAGGAAAGAAGGAGGTGTTGTAATCTGGTTAGTGGTGAGTATGTACTCGTACGTCTCTTGAGGTGCTTGTTTGCATTTGAACCTTTTATTATGGTGTCAAAATGACGGAAAAAAGTGTACGCGGGTTCGGCTTTGGGCTAATTCTCATTAGGGTTTTTAGCTTCGCATTTCGTGCTATACTTGTTTAATTATTCTAGGATTAATGATTACAAAGACTTGTAATTACGAGTCCTATTAACAAATTTGATAGGTGGTGATTGGGTTTAAAACTTGGCGAAAATGAGTACAACAAGTCAAAAGTTCAAATTAGGTTCAATTAGGGTTTTCTAGAATTTCATTCATGTTACATGGTTGTTAGATGGTGATTGATGTAGTGTGGAAATTCGTGATCTTTTTATTGTTGTAACTTTACTGTATTTTACAACCTTATTTGAGTATTGGCTTTAGGTCTTACAATGGATTTAAAACAAAGACAATGGGTCATGTTTTAGCAAACTACGCTTGGTTCTAGGGTTTCTAACTTGATGTTTGTAATTTCATGAGATGAGACATGGAATATGGTTTGAAAAATCTCGAAATAAGTTTTATGACTTGCTACTGGAAATTTGTACTTTTAGATTTGTTACAAGATTTTTAGGAAATGGAGGTGAAACGGCTATTTTGGATATTGTGCATCAATGACTTGTAAATTAAGCTTTAAAGGACTTGTACCTTATTTTGGAGGTAATGTATATTAAAATGAGATGTTATATTACTTGTACATGTGCTTTGATTGATTGTACATTCATCTTCGATGTTTACATTACCCAAAATTAGGGTTTAAACAATAACGTTAACGGTTAAAGCTCATTTTTTATTACCGCCGTGAAAACTACGTTAAATAGATAACGTATATAATAAAATGGATATTAGATTGTTGAATTGACATGTTATGATGTTTGCTTGATATATATGAAGATAGGATTGTCATAGGTAGGTTGTGTGAGCTCGTTAACTTTAGTTATGCAAGTTACGTTGCATAATAAGAGATTAAAGCAAAAAAATTCCCCGTGAAAAAGCAGTATATTATATAACAGAGAGATATTACATTGGTGAAAATTTCGGGTTGTTATATGTACTTAGAGTATTTGTAAGGTATAACCATACATATTTATACCTTGAAATTTGTAGTCATGTGTTCCTAATAAAACATAGAGGCTAGTATGTTTCATTTGCTTTTACTTTTATTTCTACATCAGGGTGTACGATAGAGTTACTTACTTATGATTGCTTACATTATCTCTAGGTAGGAAAGCTATTTTGTATATTTGTTTGGTGTGCGGGAACCTGGTTTGTACGGAGCTATTGTGAGTTTCTTATGTTTTCATGTCTAGACTTTGATGCCTGATTATGTTTCATTCAACATGTGTCTTGAGGCTTTATAATCGATCACCTATTTTATATGGTCACATTTGAGAGTTCTAATTTTTAATGAAAACAAAGTTATCCTATCTGACTATGACTATCTATGAATTCCCTTTTTCTCTCTTGATATTTATTCTCTTTGTTGTGGTTATGTAGGATATAAATACTGGGAAATCAATCCTTTTTGCTTCAAAATTACCTGCTGAGTATGATGTTTGGATGGGGGAAATAAAGGCATGATCCCACTTTAAGGTAAACCCACTTGCATAGCTTATGTGTGGTACTAGATTACTCCTCATTGTAGTATCTATATTTGCTTCTTAATGTATACAATCTATATCTTGCAAGAAACATACATAGTTGACATGACATATATACTGATGAAATTACGGAAGTCCTTAATAGTAAATATAAGGGATCCAGAAAACCAATGTTGTTTCTTCTACATGGGTTGAATACTGATAGCAAAAACTTCTCCAAACTAGCAAAATTTGAGGTACCTTGTAGTTGGCAGTGTTTCTTTCTAATGTTACTAATCAAATTCTTGCTATAGAAGTATAGATCATGTATATGCCCCTTTTTTTCTTCTCTTGCTGTTTACCTGTTACTGATTGTTCAGATCCTATTTCTCTTGATAATGGTAGTTAGGAATATCAATATGTTTAGTTCTTAGATGTGGTATAACTTATGGTTGAGTTCCTAATAGGCTAATAATACTTATCCTTGAGCCTTATTACAACTCACCAATATTGTTGATATTGAAGCTAAGCATTTGATTAATCTGTCCTTGTTCTTTTTTAAAAATGATGTCAATATGTGTTAGTCGTGTTTTTGTTTAGTAACTCATTTTGTCTTCGTTAATCAAAACTTTTAGAAAGGCTTTGTACTGCTTGTAAGTTTTATCTGAATAGGTCAGATGTTAATTAATTTATCTGAATAGGTCAGATGTTAATTTGCATGTTATGCTTTTCTTTATACTAAATACATAAGAAAATACTTTAGATGGCGTGAGTAATATTAATTACATAAACATTACTTAAAATGGTGTGACTGTATGAGTAATAAACGTGTGTTTTTTTATTGTCATGTCCCCACAAGAACAGTGATGCACCAGTACAACCCTGCTGGATAGACGTGAATATATTGATTTTCCATTTCATCATTCATTCATTTTCCTTGTTGAAGCTAAAATTGTAAAATTTAGTTATGTTACCATTAAAGTTTTAAGCAACCTCAAGATGACTCGAATTAACTTATAGTGACATTGTAGGGTCGGGTTGACTCGACTCGAACCCGATAAGGCTTATCGTGTTGGGTTAAATCAGGTTAGAAAATCTGGTCGGGTTGTTTTGACCCAAACCCGATAACCAGGCAATGTTATCGGGTCAGGTTAGTGTTCTATAGTTAATGTTATCGGGATATCGGGTCAACTCGATAAGACCCGAAAACCAATATATAATTTTTAACTAATAATTTAAAAGCCATTTGTTCATTGCAGTATCACTGAATAGAATAGCAAAATGTGATTCATAGGAACATTGACAAATATATTTAAGTGTATATAAATATATAGGCTGTGTCTAAATGGATTAATAAGATTTAGTTGTGGTGTTTAGATTTATATGAAGTTAGAGAAGGTTCCTATGTAATATTACATTATGCTTTTCTATTTATATTTGAGTAAATTCTCTATTAATTAGTATATGAACGCTTAGCTCATTTAAAGCATCTTTGCAAACTATGAATGCACAGATCAACAACTCTTGCTTACCTTCATCTTTTTGATACACATCTATGAGATAAAGGCTTCTTTTTACATGAAAAAAGTTACCAATTCATGTAAGTTTGTTTACAGGTCCTAATTCGGGCACGTGCAAGCTCATTTGCAGCCGATTGTCTTCGCTTTTTCAAGTCACTAATATTTTAAGCCAACATAATAGATGGTAACCTCTTATTGTATCTAATTATTTCTTTATGAAATGGAAATATCAATTTATGTATGAGACTTCTGAAAAAATTATGTGTATTATAAACATTCAATATTTGTGTTGCATGAAATAAAAGTGCTATAATTCATTAGAATAAAAGTGTTGCACTAATATGATAAAACACTATAAAGTGTTGCTCTTGATAAATTAAAGTGTTGTATGCTTTCTGGTTCCAAATGAAAGAAGTGTTGCACATCAATGTGAAAGTGTTACTGAATCTAAGTGTATTGCACTTGCGTATATAAGTGTTGCACTTAAGTGTAAAAAGTGTTGCATTGCCTTTTTAAAAGTGTTGCACATTGAAGTATCAGAATTGCTAAACATAAGCAACACTTTCCAAAAGTGTTGCGTAATCTAATATAAGTGTTGCATATACCTAAGGCAACGTTACATAACGCATCACTTGGCAAAGTGTTGCATTATGCGTAATGCGACATTTTAAAGGCATAATACAACACTTTATTGGTGTTGCCTTAACTTTAATTTGTTGTAGTGAGTTAAGCATTATAACAAGTAAGCATAGCATCATATCATATGGTTATCCAATACTTTAATCCATATCACAACACGAATAAGCTATCAATAAGCTAGAATATGCCGAACCAAATAAGAAGGAAAGAGAGGAAAGTTGGAAGAATATATTAGAGAGAGAAGAGAGAGTTTAGTGGGTTATACGAACATGAAATGGTAACCAACACCCTCCTAACATGCTAGGAGGGTTGTATTTATAGTCCAAGGCCTTGTTTGGCTCATGGGCTTTCCTTATTGGGTTGGGCTTGGCTTTGTGTTGGGCTTTAGCCCAAAACATGGACAATATTAGCTTAAAGTCCAAGCCCGTTAAACCCGACTAGCCTATTACAAATGAAGACTTAACAATAACTAAATGACCGAAAACATTCTTATTTAACTTAATAAAATTAAGGCTAAAAATATCCCCTAATGTTGAGGTAATCTTGATTTGACCTTTTCTCCCCCAATGTTGAAGATCAGATTTGACTTTTATGCTTTGCCTTCTTTGGTCTAATCTTTATCTTTTCTTGTTTGTAATGACTTTGTTCCTTCATGCTTTGTGATCTTGATCTTGAGCCTTTGTCTTTTGACTTTGAGTTCTTGAGATCTTAATCTTGCATCATCTCCTTGTCTTGAATCATCTTGATTTTACTTTCTTGTTCAACTTGTGCTTTTGACCAACATGCTCATAGTTGTCTTGAAAGCTCTCAATTTTCTCTTCTTCATCGGACTAACAATCTCCCCTATCTTGTTTGACTTTGAATATCTTTGATGATATTGAGGAAATTCGTAACTATTAGAGTTGCGGAAGAGTATTGAGATATGAACTTGAGCTTTCTGATCGTTAACAATCTTATTTAGCAGCAACAGTCATGATGCTAAATGTTTGACCTTAAAAGCTTTAAGCATGAGCATGTGGTAATGAATCTGACTTAGCTGGAACGAGGCTGCAACATTGACATTTGTACCAACACTTGAATGTTAGTAATAAACAGCAGATATGGACGATATGTCTTTGTCATTCTTCGATTTTAGGTTGCGATAACCATCGGTTCCCCATTTTATAGTATAATTACTATACCTGTGATTAGGTAAATTCACAGAATCTCTTTGACAGGGTTTTCTAGCTCAAAGCGTATGATCTTCTAACACAGACGTCTCAAAGCAGACATCATGATAAGAGTGAATCAGATAGTTACTATCTTTTTGATTAAGTTGTCAATTCATTTATTGGACCAAGATTATTCTTTTGGCATTTTAAAATTTTCTGATTTTGTATTTTGTTTTTGAAGATTTTCTATTTTTGTATTTACTTTTTGTTGGTTTTATATTTTGTAGTTGATTTTTTCAATATATATATATATATATATATATATATATATATATATATATATATACAAGTTTGATGTTTGATAGATATCAAGCAGGTCCATTTGCTAGAACCTCCAGTTCTTCTGGAGTAAAACATCTCATACCGAGTCGTCTGACAAGGTACTTAAATCTATCTTGCGATAGAGCTTTAGTCAACAAGTCAGCTAACTGGTATCCAGTTCTAACAAAGAATAATTTGACAATACCCCTTTCAACTTATTCCTTGATGAAGTGATATCTGACATCAATGTGCTTCGTATGGGAATGCTGGACTGGATTGCGCGAGATGGCTATGGCTACCATTAAATCACAGTACCTTGGTATTTTGTAAAAGTGAAAGCCATAATCTGTGAGCTGAGTTTTCAACCAAAGAACTTGAGCACAACACGCAAATAGAGACACATACTCGGCTTCTGCTATAGACATTAAAGTGTAGTTCTGCTTCTTAGACGACCAGCTGACTAGCTTATTACCTCCTAGAAATTGTATTCCACCATATGTGCTTTTACATGTATCGAGACAACTCGCGTGATCCGAATCTAAAAAAGCAGTTAGTTCTAAACAGGTGTCCTTCAGATACCAGTGTCCCATATTAATGGTATTCTTAAGGTACCGAATAATCCATTTAACCTTCTTGAGGTGTTTTTCAGTTGGTCTCGCCTGATAACGAGCACAATAACATGTTGCATGTACAATATCTGGTCTACTTGCTGTTAAGTACATGAGTGCCCCGACCATGCTATGATAATTTGTTTGGTCAACATGTGTTCCACTCAGGTCAGCATCTAAGGGTTTAGTAGCCATTGATGTACCAATGCTATCACATGCTTTTTAAGTATCTCTTAAGCATACTTAGTTTGGTTTATAAAGATACCACGTGAGGAATGGTAAATCTGAATTCCTAGAAAGAATGTCAGCTCCCCTATCACAAACATTTCAAATTTGTTGTGCATTAATTTTTCAAACTTTTTAGAAAGTTTTGGGTTCGTAGAACCAAAAATAATGTCATCGATGTAAATTTGCATAGGCAATATGTCTTCCCCTTTTTTTGTAATGAACAGAGTTAGATCAATAGAACCTTTTGAAAACCCTTTAGATATCAGGAAGTTGGAGAGTTCATCGTACCACGCTTTTGGAGCTTACTTGAGGCTATACAATGCCTTCTTGAGACGGTAGACTTTGTTAGGATGATGCGGGTCTACGAATCCATCTGGCTGGTTGACGTACACTTCTTCCTTTGGAGGTCCATTAAGAAACGTTGTCTTGACGCCCATCTGGTATACTGGAAATGATTTATGTGCAGCATACGCAATGAATAGTTTGAATGCTTCCAACCTAGAAATTGGAGCAAATGACTCTTCGAAATCAATTCCTTCCTTTTGACCATATCCCTTAGCTACAAGACGAGATTTGTTTCGAATTATAGTATTCTATTCATTACATTTATTTTTCCAGAGCCATTTCATGTTAATGACAGTTTTGCATAATGGTTTGTCGATTAATTCCCAGACTACTAGTCGATCAAACTGATGAAGTTCTTCCTGTAATGCTTATATCCACGAAAATTTAACCATGGCTTCTTTGATGTTCTTTGGTTCAGTGCGACGCATGGTGAGTGCAAACATACACATCTCGCCATCTGTATCTAGCTGATGTCTTGTTCTGACTGGTTGAGAAGGATTTCCATTGACTTGTTCTAAAGGGTGTTCTCTAGTCCAACGATGTTCAGAGGGGTGTCTTTGATAGAATGTATTCATGTTTGACGAATCAACATGTCGAGAGGACCGCTCCCCCACTTCATGTATCGGTGTACTGAAGATGTTGATAAATTTGTCTTCGTCAGCCATTGTGTTTTCTTCTTGAATGACGTTCTTAGTAGCAATGACAGTTGGTGCTTGAGTTGTAGGTTCAGGTGTTGTTTGAATATCTAATTGAGTTATCTCTTCAGCAACGGTTGTTGAAGTAGATGGAGTTGTGTTTGGTTGTTGATGTTTATCAGATGCATCAGCAGTAGGTACAACGGAAGACTTTGACACAACTAAAGTAGCTCCATTGAAATATTCATTGAACATTGGACTAAACAAAATATCCAACTCATCAATTAACGTTGTTACTGTCTCTGCTTCTATGGGAACATTTTATGGTCTTTGGGGATCGGGACTTAAATTGTCTTGTTCAAGTGCCGTTTTCGGAGATTTTGGTGCGGGGTTAGAGCTGACGTGATCTGACGTCATTAGAGGCAATTCGTCAAAGTTGACATGGATGGTTTCAACTATCAATCTTGTTCTCTTGTTATAGACTTTGTAACCTCTTGACGTATTAGAATATCCCAAAAAAATACATGCATCAACTTTCTCTTTCATCTTGTCAAGATTCTCACCATCTCTGACGATATAGCATAAAGAACAGAATATGTGAAAGAATTTTACAGACGGTTTCTAACCATTGATGATGTGATAAGGAGTTTTCTCATGTCGAGGGTTTACAATTGAACGATTTTGAGTAAAACATGATGTGGCAATTGCTTTAGCCCAAAAGAACAATAGAAATTTAGCGACGCTTATCATTGTTCGAGCAGCCTCAATAATAGTGTGGTTCCTTCTTTCGACAAAGCCGTTTTGTTCAAGTGTTCGAGCAGTTGACGTTTGGTGTTCGATACCTTCTTGAGAAAATTATTCATGAAGAGTCGAAACGCCCCTTTTTCAGACTCTAATTTTTTTAACACTGATAAGATTGGTATTAGTCTAAAAATAGACCCTTTTAGTCTAAAATAAACCCATAATCTGTAGAACTATAAATAGACCCGTTATAGTCTAAAGTAGAACATTTCCAGAAGAACATTTTTAAGTTAGTAATAGTCTAAAATAGACCCTTTTGCATCTAAAATAGACCTATTTCCTGCATTTGCTTATTCTGACCCATTTTCCAGAAAACGAATTGAACCACTTTGACAATACATATAAAAACTTCCAGACTTCATTAATACATTAAAATACATCATTTTTATAAACATTCATCGTCTAAATGACCCAGGAACACATACCTTATGGGGTTTACCAAACACCCCATTTTGACCCTTTTGCATACACTTTAACAACCTACTAAACCAATGACTCTTACCCATTATACAGATCCACATTTACATGACACTTGACATTTGAAAACTTTCATTAACAAACCATTAAGACACATGGGGGTTCAATTTTGATTCAAGCTCGACATCTACCTTAACTACTTGTCTAATATCAACAAGTACTTCCATACCTATGCGTTAATCCACACATTACCTTCTTCGCTTGAACCTACAAAACATTTCAACTTAAACATGTAAGCTTTCGCTTAGTAAGTAAAGGACATACAAGTAATCATATTTCATTTATCACATTAATATCATAGCACTTCACCCCTCATTCATTCATAACAAATAAACTTACATATCTTATTAATTCACAACAATACTAATCACATCCATTCCAAAAGCACATATCATCCAAGGCATATCAACATTGCTAAACTCAAGCAGCTAGTTAATTAACTAGTCTCATCTTCTTAATCAGGCAACTAGTCTTAATCCTCTTATACCCTTAACATATAACACATAACACAAACATGGTAAACTCAATATAACTCCTTGTATAGTCAATTACTTACCTTAAATCCAACCAAAGAACATTAAGAACGCCATCATCATCAATCCTTGATTCCTACTCAATTATCATTACAAATACCTATCATCACATAAATATAATATCATCGTCAAGAGTTTACACAACCCATTAATCATACCCATCACTATCTCTACTCATCATATGATCATATCTTGATCATATGATGGAAACCCAACTTAATATTTAATAATACTTATCACATAATTAAAATAATCTCATTAGTTTACTTATAAACACTCACACACACTACGTAAAAGACCCCCATGCATTCCTTAGAAGAAGCCCCTAATTTATAAATCATTAATTAAATCATAATTAGAGGTTACTTACTTTGTAGAATCATTGGTAGTGACTTATCTTTTTCCATGAGACATAAATTCTTTCATGAGTTGATCATCAAGACCCCATGGTGTTTCCCTCCTTCTAGCTTGGCTCGTCATTTCCTACACACACACGCAAGAATTCTAGATATATTTAGAAACCTGGGAATATCTAGATATTTATTAGATACTACTTTGGCCATTTGGCAATCTAAGTCCCTTAAGTCCCTTTTTTTTATATTTGGCCACATTAACGTATATAACTCATTTACCACTTAGTAACTTTAGTCCCTTAAATCATATTCTTTCTAGATGAGTGTTGCAACAGTATTTTCTAAACCATTTTCTTAATATTTATACTTAAGTTTGACTATTGGGTTTGAACTACCAATCACAAATCTTCAAACTTATAAAAGTTACAATCAACCTATTCTAATGGCCTTTTCGTAATAAAATACTTAAAACCCGGTTTTGGGGTGTTACAAATCTATCCTCCTTATTTAGATTTCATCCCCGAAATCTCTTCTTCTAATATTAATCAAGACTTGGTCACATTGACCTCACATTACATCTTAGCATTCTCAAAAATATACTTAACTAGTTGCATCAACCTACATGGTTTTGCAACTCTAGCCATGCTATTATACCTCTAATTATCCTTATCACGTTCTATGTCTCGCTTATTCCTATCATACTTACACTTTTTCTAATGACAACCGTCATCTAGGTGACATTTACCATTTTCGATTCTATTATTTTAGTAACTTTTTCTCTATATCATTATGTTCGCATTCATTTCTTTTCTAATTTTTTCTCAAAAAGTACATGTCACACAAGAAATTACATTATCTTGACTTGACGTAAGTCAACATTAGTTTATACTTTCTTATTTACCATAATCATTTTGACATTCCATTTATCGTTTCCATTATAACACTTTACTTTCGTTACTTCTTTTTAGTTAATTCTCATCAAAGACTATAAGTCACTTGAGAAGGTTCAATACTTTTGTCTTCATAAATTTAAACTTCAACTAATACTTTCACATTTCACTTAAGGGTGCTAGTACAACTTAGCGGCTACCATAGCCATTACTTACATTGAAACCATGCCATAAGGCATATTATAACATCAATTCAATTTTCATCCTTAGTCCTATACTCCTAACATCTTAGACTTAGCTTTCTCTCTAAAGTTTCTGCTAAAGGTCGCACTCAAATTCTTATTTCACCTATCTTATTTCTGACAACGTCTAACTAATTTTAGACTCCTATTTTCTACTTCCTTAATTCCTCTCATGCTATACCGAGAACACATAAGCCCACTTATCTATATTTCTTTATTTACATTGAGAAGCGTACCAATCAATGTAAATAAAAGAATATAAACTTATGGTTCGGTGATTCACAATTTCTTTATTTAAATGAAGAGGCATCACAATCCATTTATAATATAATCCCGTCATAACACTCAAACTTGCTAAAGTCTTCGTTACTTTCCATTAGTCACATATCAATAACTCATTCATTTTTAATATCGTCTTTTATAGTCTTGGATCCAATCTCCTTAACTTTTTTCCCACAAAGGAAATTTGGCTCTCTCCCCATAGGGATTCACCCATTATCCCTACCCTTGTGGTATTACCAACCTTGCGTTGGTTTTTGAATTTCATCATTTGGCTTTCTCCCTGGAGGGATTTGCCCGTTATCGATACCCTTGTGGTATCATCAACCTTTACCGAGCATTGGACCCAAGCTATGTTTAATTTATCATTCTTTACCATTTTTGTCATCTTCATACATTTCTAATCATATACTCTTTCATTTCCAATTTTATTGCCTTATGCCATTCTACTTTACAATTTATCATCTTTCTTTATATTACACAAGATCTAAATGATACTTGTCTTTCTCATATATTACATATACATGTACGTTTTCACATTTCATTTATCATCTCTTGTCAACCCTAAGTGGGCATTATAATTTATCACAATTCATCTATCGCAACTCTTCTTAAACATTTTTCATATACATCTCGTACTTAACCATGTCATTCTATTGCATTATAATTTATCATGTTTTCTACATTATAACTTATCATACTTCATCCCTTTATTAGTAATTTATATAAGCACTTACTCTAAATACGATAATTCTTCATTAAGCAACTTTTTCATAATTCGAACATTTTCACATCACTTAGCTCTTACATACATACTTTCTTCATTACTTATTAACATGCCATCCTAAGCATTTATCTTAGCTTAAGCATTTCTTAAACTCATATCATCATATACATACCATACATTACCTAGACATATAATTAACATACCATATACCTACCATCATATAATCATACATTTCCGCATTAAACACTTACCCTCAATACATAATAATTTTACGTAAGCACCCTTTTTCAGTATTCAAACATTTACACATTTACTTAGTTCATATTTCTCATATTATCATGCCATCCTACATTCATATAGCGTTTAGACATATAAGTAACTTTTATATACTTACATTAGATAAATACATCAACATTTTTAATTATAACTTTTTTAACAAGCATTTAACATTCTAATCAAAATTAAAGTCATATAATCAATGACCAATACACATTGCATAATCATTAATATGTTTAAGCATCATCATTCTATTTGCCGCAAGCACTTAACTACCTTATAACTAAGGCATTCACATTCTTCACTACTTACACTTACGGCATACGTATCTACGAGTGGTCTAAGTTTAGGCAACCTATAGTGGAAACCTACTTCTCTTAGACCGAAGCTCTGATACCAAGTTGAAATGCCCCTTTTTCAGACTCTAATTTTTTTAACACTAATAAGATTGGTATGAGTCTAATATGGACCCTTTTTAGTCTGAAGTAGACCCATTTTCTATAAAAACTAAAAATAAACCCTTTTTAGTCTAAAATAGACCCATAATCTGCAGAACTAAAAATAGACCCGTTTTAGTCTAAATTAGACCCATTTCCTGAAGAACATTTTTAAGTTAGTAATAGTCTAAAATAGACTCTTTTGCATCTAAAATAGACCTATTTCCTGCATTTGCATATTCTAACCCATTTTCTGGAAAATGACTTGAACAACTTTGACAATACATATAAAAACTTCCAGACTTCATTAATACATTAAAATACATCATTTTCATAAACATTCATAGTCTAAATGACCCAGGAACACATACCTTACGAGGTTTACGAAACATCCCGTTTTAACCCATTTGCATACACTTTAACAGCCTACTAAACCAATGACTCTTACCCATTATACAAATCCACATTTACATGACACTTGACATTTGAAAACTTTCATTAACAAACCATTAAGACACATGGGGGTTCCACTTTGATTCAAGCTCGATATCTACCTTAACTACTTGTCTAATATCGACAAGTACTTCTACACCCATGCCTTAATCCACACATTACCTTCTTCGCTTGAACCTACAAAATATTTCAACTTAAACATGTAAGCTTTCGCTTAGTAAGTAAAGGACATACAAGTCATTATATTTATTTCATCACATTAATATCATTGCTCTTAACCCCTCATTCATTCATAACACATAAACTTACATACCTTATTAATTCACAACAATACTAATCACATCCATTCCAAAAGCACATATCATCCAAGGCATATCAACATTGCTAAACTCAAGCAGCTAGTTAATTAACTAGTCTCATCTTCTTAATCAGGCAACTAGTCTTAATCCTCTTATACCCTTAACATATAACACATAACACAAACATGGTAAACTCAATATAACTCCTTGTATAGTCAATTACTTATCTTGAATCCAAGCTAAGAAAATCAAGAACGCCATCATCATCATTCCTTGATTTCCTACTCAATTATCATTATAAATATTTATCATTACATAAATATAATATCATCATTAAGGGTTTACACAACCCATTATTCATACCCATCACTATCTCTACTCATCATATGATCATATCTTGATCATATGATGGAAACCCAACTTAATATTTAATAATACTTATCACATAATTAAAATAATCTCATTAGTTTACTTATAAACACTTTTTACGCAAAATCCCCAATTCATTCTTAAGAACCCTAATTTATAAATCATCAATTAACTCATAATTAGAGGTTACTTACTTTGTAGAATTATTGGTAGTGACTTATCTTTTTCCATAGGACATAAATCCTTTCATGAATTGATCATCAATACCCCCATGGTGTTTCCCTCCTCCTAGCTTGGCTCGTCATTTCCCACACACACACGCAAGAATTCTAGATATATTTAGAAACCTGGGAATATCTAGATATTTATTAGATACTACTTTGGCCATTTGGCAATCTAAGTCCCTTAAGTCCCTTTTTTTATATTTGGCCACATTAACGTATATAACTCATTTACCACTTAGTAACTTTAGTCCCTTAAATCATATTCTTTCTAGTTGAGGCACATGGTATTTTCTAAAACCATTTACATAATATTTATACTTATAGTTTGACTATTGGGTTTGACTAACCAATCACATAACGTCTTCAAACTTATAAAAGTTACAATCAAGCTATTCTAATGGCCTTTTCGTAATAAAATACTTAAAACCCGGTTTTGGGGTGTTACAAATCTATCCTCCTTATTTAGATTTCATCCCCGAAATCTCTTCTTCTAATATTAATCAAGACTTGGTCACATTGACCTCACATTACATCTTAGCATTCTCAAAAATATACTTAACTAGTTGCATCAACCTACATGGTTTTGCAACTCTAGCCATGCTATTATACCTCTAATTATCCTTATCACGTTCTATGTCTCGCTTATTCCTATCATACTTACACTTTTTCTAATGACAACCGTCATCTAGGTGACATTTACCATTTTCGATTCTATTATTTTAGTAACTTTTTCTCTATATCATTATGTTCGCATTCATTTCTTTTCTAATTTTTTCTCAAAAAGTACATGTCACACAAGAAATTACATTATCTTGACTTGACGTAAGTCAACATTAGTTTATACTTTCTTATTTACCATAATCATTTTGACATTCCATTTATCGTTTCCATTATAACACTTTACTTTTGTTACTTCTTTTTATTAATTCACATCAAAGACTCTAAGTCATCTTGAGAAGGTGTTCATACTATTTATCCTCATAATTTAAAACTTCAACTAATACTTTCACATTTCACTTAAGGGTGCTAGTACAACTTAGCGGCTACCATAGCCATTACTTACATTGAAACCATGCCATAAGGCATATTATAACATCAATTCAATTTTCATCCTTAGTCCTATACTCCTAACATCTTAGACTTAGCTTTCTCTTTAAAGTTTCTGCTAAAGGTCGCACTCAAATTCTTATTTCACCTATCTTATTTCTGACAACGTCTAACTAATTTTAGACTCCTATTTTCTACTTCCTTAATTCCTCTCATGCTATACCGAGAACACATAAGCCCACTTATCTATATTTCTTTATTTACATTAAGAAGCGTACCAATCAATGTAAATAAAAGAATATAAACTTATGGTTTGGTGATTCACAATTTCTTTATTTAAATGAAGAGGCATCACAATCCATTTATAATATAATCCCGTCATAACACTCAAACTTGCTAAAGTCTTCATTACTTTCCATTAGTCACATATCAATAACTCATTCATTTTTAATATCGTCTTTTATAGTCTTGGATCCAATCTCCTTAACTTTTTTCCCACAAAGGAAATTTGGCTCTCTCCCCTTAGGGATTCTCCCATTATCCCTACCCTTGTGGTATTACCAACCTGCGTATTGGTCTTTGAAATTTCAGCATTTGGCTTTCCTCCCTGTAAGGGGATTTGCCCGTTAACGATACCCTTGTGATCAATCAAACCTTTACCCCGAGCATTGACCCAAGCATGTTTTAATTTAAAATTCTTTACCATTTTTCCATCTCAATACTTTTCTAATCAATCTACTCTTCATTTCCAATTTTATTGCCTTATGCCATTCTACTTTACAATTTATCATCTTTCTTTATATTACACAAGATCTAAATGATACTTGTCTTTCTCATATATTACATATACAAAGTAACGTATTCTCCCACATTTCATTTATCATCTCTTGTCACCCTAAAAGTGGCATTATAATTTATCCACAATTCATCTATCGCAACTCTTCCTTAAACATTTCATATACATCGCGTACTAACCATCCTTTCTATTGCAATAATAATTTTAATCATTTTTCACTACATTATAACTTATCATACTTCATCCCCTTTATTAGTAATTTATATAAGCACTTACTCTAAATACGATAATTTTTCATTAAGCAACTTTTTCATAATTCGAACATTTTCACATCACTTAGCTCTTACATACATACTTTCTTCATTACTTATTAACATGCCATCCTATGCATTTATCTTAGCTTAAGCATTTCTTAAACTCATATCATCATATACATACTCATACTAATACCTAGAACATATAATTAAATAACCATATACCTACCATCATCTAATCATAAACATTTCCGCTTAAACCCTTACCCACATACATAATAATTTTACGTAAGCACCCTTTTCAGTATTCAAACAGTTAAACCAATTTGAACTTATGCATATTCACATATTATCATGCCCATCCTACATTCATATGATAGCGTTTAGACATAGAATTAACTTTATATACTTACATAGATAAATACCAATCAACATTTGCATTATAACTTTTTTAACAAGCATTTTTTTTTTTTTTTTAAAAACATATTTCCCCCCCTAAAAAAATCAAAAATAAAGTCATATAATCAATGACCAATAACACATTGCATAAACATTAATATGTTTTAAAGCATCATCATTCCTATTGCCGCAAGCACTAACTAACCTTTAACTAAGGCATTTCACATTCTTCACACTACACTACGTCATACGTACTACAATGGTCCTAAGTTTAGCAACCTATAGTGTAAACCTACTCTCATTAGATCGAAAGCTCTAATACCAAGTTGAAATCCCCATTGTTCAGACTCTAATTTTTTTAAACACTAATAAGATT
Source organism: Tanacetum coccineum (assembly GCA_026074375.1). NCBI lineage: Eukaryota > Viridiplantae > Streptophyta > Magnoliopsida > Asterales > Asteraceae > Tanacetum > Tanacetum coccineum. Next base: position 113,575 of record BQNB010000180.1, on the reverse strand, counting down.
CGGTATGAGTCTGGCGGAAAAAAAAAAAAAAAAAAAAAAAAAAAAAATTTTAGAAAAATAATAAATATTATAAAAAAAAAAAAATATTTATTTAAAAAAAAAAAAATATGGACCCTTTTTAGTCTGAAGTAGTATAACACCCTATGTTTTCAAGTCTTTGACGACGTCAATAAATGTACTATTTATTGTTAATATTGTACGTGTTTGCTTTAAATTGTAAACTTAATTAAATTCGCGTACGCCAAAAATTAGCGTTCAATGTAAACGAGCACCAAACAATTAAATGTTTACATCAAGCAAGTTATATAATTATTTTGAGATAATTATTAACTTTGTTCATTTATTTTTATCGGGATACGTAAAGTGGTAATACGTTTCGCGATAAATTCCTTTAGACACTCCCGGAACGCACAAAACCTTTCCTACGCGTCAACATAAACCCACACTATACCCAATATACACAAATTACATAAATATATCTGTATATCTTTGTAATTTTTCTGAAAATCTTGTATCATATACAAGATTATACATTAAAATGAGATAAGATTGCAACTTGGTCAACTTCACACCATACCTCATTATGGCAACACCATTCCTACCATACCTTGACCGACAAGGGACCCATGGCCATTCCTAAACTCTTTTAATGTCACATACTAACCTAACCTCTTATATACATGCAAAAGTAACAAGTGAAACATTCATACACACTTTCACTTAGAAAAATCAAACCAAGAAAACCCTCTTTTTCTCTACATAGCCACGGCTCAAAGGCACTAACCACCAACCAAACCCATAAAAAATTTTTCTAACAATCCATACACTCTATAAACACCTATTCTAAAAACATACTAAGGCATTTGCAAGCATTGAATCACCATTTCCAAGTATTTCTCAAGTAAAAGAAAGTTAGGGTTTTGTTAAGGAAAGCTAGATACTTAAGTGCAATTTGTTTTTTTTGTGGCTAAAAGTGTTTAGTTACTTGTCCATCATCATCCTTCATACCTCATCAGGTCCCATTTAAAACCTCTATTATTTTTTAATAATTAATCATTTTAATGCACATGATTATTGTATTTAGCTTAAACACCATTTAGTTTTATACATAAAAGATGAATTTATAACTTGAAATGAACATTTTACACACTTATGTACCATGTAGTGTTATTATTACATTCATGTTAAAAAGGAATGAGAAAATGTTGTATCATATTGTTTTTGGTGTAAACATGATTATGGTAAATTAGGGTTTTTTCATAGTTTCATATATGTTTAAAGGTTAAAGAAATACATAAAACATTTAAAGTAATTATATGAACTTATATGATGTAGATATCATAAAAATAAAGTATAACAAGAAGGTAAGGCCTTTAAGTTTTATGGGTTATTATATAAAAGTTACCATATTATAAACTAGTAAATAAATAGAATTGATAAATATTAAAGTTGTGGTGTACGTATATTAATGGGACTTTAGAAAAGTTGGCACAACATGAGAACTTGATGACAAATGGAACATTTATTATATGTATCATATATGACATATATGAAAAATAAAGATTAATGGTAAAAGATTATAAAGTGCAAATTAAGGAAACAACAGTTTGATTTTGGACTTAAGAAAGATATACAAACATCTGTCCAAATCGTGGATAAGACTTCCATTTATATTTTTATAAGTTATAACATCACGACGATTCCGAAAAAGTAAGAAACTTGTTAAACGATTAATAACGCAAAAGTACGTTAAAAACTGCGTTTACGTTAATAAACGAATCTAAATGAAATTTTATAAAAACAATTTATAAAAATTTCAAACAGCAATGGGTTAATATTTTTAATAAATAATACACATTTATTAGGATCCAAAATGATAGAATCGAATTTTTCAATAATAACAACGAGTTATGAATTTCGGCGATTTACGACATTAATACTTTTCTAAAACTATTTTATATAAAGTTACTATTCATGAACAGAAAGTTATATTTTTGTAAACCCCTCCTAAAAATATAGAACTTTCAAAAACTAGAACGCCTCGAAAGAATCATAAAAAAACGGAGCCAACGAATAAATAACACGACCATCTTACGGGTTTTAAACGACAACAAATACAAATTTATAAAGAACACGTCTGATTGAAACAGTAAAAAGTTACTGTTAAACAGCGGTCAAAATATCGAAAATGTCAAAATTAAATGATAACTCGTCCCTAATACGAAAAGATGGCATAAGAAACGCGACGAAATCGGCTTAAAACCTGAAAGTTACGCCCATTTTAACTAAAACGGAATTATAAACGTTTTAACTTATTAAAACACAATTTTACCAAAATCATTATTGGTGATTGAAGCTAGATTAGAATATTATTGGTTACCAAAGTACATATTACTAGGGAGTTTTCACATAATGAGGCCTCTTCGGATGCGATTGTCGACAGTTGTTTGGATTACGAATTTAAAGTGTCCTAACTCCTCGAACGTCATGTCATGACCTCTTTAATTATGATAGCCCGAACGATAGTACGAGGTAACAACTATAAAGATTTAGATTCAAGTACTCGGTACTTATACGACCTATAATAATTTAGGTTGCATTCGATCTTTTACGTGACGCTTTATCTGCGATATTTGGATTATCTGAACTCAAGGTGATGCATAAGCCCCACATTTTCTAACCATTTCAATGATTTATAACTATGTGTGGAAACATGCTTTGTTTTATAAATTGGAGATACTCAAGGATTGAATCATGTTGCTAAGTTGCGAATAACCCAATTAAGTCCCATTCAAGCACTAGTCAATTGCATAGATGTAGTTGGGAATTACATTATTGAGCGCGAATTTATTTAATAGATTATTCGGGAAACTACCTCCCCGTTCGGGTAGACCAGCTATCACAAGAACGAAACTTATAGCATGTCGAATTTTGATGTTTTGGTAGTGACATCCTGATGGCGTAGAATTTCAATATATAGTTTAATTGCAAAAAGATAGTCGAGCTCAGTGTCATGAGCTTAGTGTTAAATTAATCTAGTTTTGTGTGATCTTGCATGTGTTGCAATAACACTAAAAAAAGCTTGCGACCTGCATATAATGATTTATCAAACCTAGGAAATTCACCAACAATTTTGTTTGACATTTTTAAGCAATGTTATACAGAGATCAATAGGCAATAGGATGCCAAAGAAGATGCAATTGGTTATATTTTGAATTGCTACGCTAAGATTTATGGTGCAACATAATTTTGGGGAATGTCATTTTCAACTTTTTGTAATATACAACAATGGACAAGTAATGCTATATGCTTTTGTAGTTAAGTCTTTCAAAATTAAATCCAATGTAAATATCATTTTAAACGACTTTTTGGTGTCTTCTTATATATCTTGTGCTGTTGATCTTAGAAGTAACACGCCCCGGGACCCTTATTCCCGCTGCGACCCAAATTGAGGGGTGTTTACAGATGTGTATCAAGAGCCAAGGTTATAAACCAGCTCAAAATGTTTTTGCTGCGTATAACCATATTCAAACACGAATTCATACACGGAGGTTGTACACTGGACATACATATGTGCATAACATTCAAGCATCTCACTATTTGTTGCATTAATGGGACGAGATGCATTCATAATTGATATACGTGGTTATAATATATTACGTATATTACAATATAGATCCTTATAATAATATACCATATAAGTTTTATTTTTGCTGGTCACACCAGCTGTCATGTCAGCCGATTCCGCGGTTACCTATAACGTTCTGTTCACCTCTGAGGAGGGCACATCTTGGAGTATTCCATCTGAGGATCCTTACGAGGAGGCTGCCTAACAGTTGTTCGAGCAGGCACCACGATATCCAGAGTATGTACCTGAGGACCATATACCAGTGTACATTCCTGATCCTGAGCATCCTGAGGATTAGTACGCAAGCTAGAGGATTGAGGCTACTTAAACCTCTATTACCACCATCCTTTCTAGCTACCACGATTCTATGCTCTTAGTCTCTAGAGCACACAGGTTGAGATGAAGTTAGCAGCAGCCTACTAACATTCAGTACACCCATCAGGGACCCCACAGTTGTTACCTATCCCTCTACCTGCACCATCTAGTAGCCGCAGAGCTGATGTTCCCGGCTGACGCCCCGCCTCGAAGAGAGCTACTACTTACCACTCCAGTTCCCAAGACCTGGGTGTGAGGTTTGGAGAGAGTTCCGCTGCTTAGCTAGCGAGACAGCCAGACCCACCTACTATAGAACTAGACTCCGAGATACATGAGATGAGAATGATGACCCAACGCCTTAGAGTTGGTCAATCAAGAGATCAATTACCAAGGTAGATGTTTGCACTAGAGAGAGCTCAGAGTTTTGTACACGACATCACAATGCCCAAAAGGATCGTGCAGCTGTGAGAGCTGAGATTGAGATTTTTAGGAGAGAGAGACTTGCTTACGAGTAGGAAGTTTCAAGCCGTCAATTTGGGCTAGAACTGAGGCTTACAGCAGGACCTTAGAGGCACGGTTACATTTGTTAGAGACTGAGGCACGTAGACCAACGAGTGGCACGCGTCAGGCTCAGATATCTTGCTGTTTAAGCATAACATGCATACCCAGGCTCGGAGGCTGAGCGCGCATTGACACCTTGGAGGGATACTGGTAGCCAGTTCCTAGACGTTGGTTAATATTGTATCTACTATTGCATCGTTAAGTTTATATGGGTTAGCTCCCAGCTAGCAGACGGTATCGATCTTTTTTTTTGGTTAGCTAATCCTGTATAGGAATCTTTGTTTCCGATTACCTATCCTGTATAGCCTTCAAAGTATTACGGGTAACTCCCCGGCTAGTAAGGCTCTAGTTTTATTTCATTTTGTACCAGCGATAAAATCGTTGTGTACCAAAACCCAGATCACGTATACTTTCACAGTTTATGAATATGGAATGGATGTATTATGTTATGTCGATCTTGTGTTGTTTGTATATTTCACTGGGTGATGTGATCTTATTTTATTTATGATGCATATGTTACGTCACGTTATGATTGTATTGAAATCTAACGGGTATTGTGTTCTCTTATGATTGAAGAAAATGGCACCAAAGAGAGCCACAAGATCAACCCGAGTCCCACCCGTCACACCAACTCCAAATGAAGCAACCACAACTGTTACTGAGGCACAAAACTTCAGGCCATAATATTACCAAGAGGGTTGTCTGCTGCAATGGCGAAGCAAAAGCAAGCAGGGTTGGAATGGCGACAAATACAATGGTTCCAGGACCAAGGCCCAGAGCCCAATCTCGCGAAGTATGCTCTTACTCTGAATTCTTGAAATGCAAACCTTGGACTCAAAGCACTGAGGGATCTGTTGTCGACTCACTCGATGTTTTTTGAGAAAATGGAATCTGTGTTCACATTAGCATTGCCCGCAACTATCCCCAAGTCAAATCGCTACTTAGCACTCGCAAGATGGATGCTCTTACATGTGAAATGCCCCATGTTAAGACCACACTACTGAAGCACTCCATTGCCAAGCCATGGCAGCCACTGAAGAAAATGATGACTGATAAGTACTGCCCGAGGGGTGAGATCAAGAAGATTGAGACTGAGATGTGGAATCTTAAAGTCAAAGGCACCGATGTGGTGGCCTATAGTCGACGATTCCAGCAACTAGCTTTGATGTGTTCCAGAATGTTCCCAGAAGAGGTAGACAAGATTGAAAAGTATATCGGTGGATTGCCCGATATGATACTTGGCAGTGTACATCCAATCAAAATCAAAGACCATTCAAGAATTATGAGTTTACACGGAGTTGATGGGAGGAAAAGACCTCAATGCCTTATGCTGAACGTCACGCAAAAAGAAAGAAAGAATGATGATACCAGAACAATCTAAAACCAACAGAATAAGAGGCAGAACACAGCCAGGCCTACACGCAGGCAATAGTGGCAGGAAATCATACCGCCGTGTCTAAACCTCTGTGTTCCAAGTGTAATTACCATCAGAAGGTCCTGTCCACACTAGGTGCAAATAATTGCAGAGGTTGCCATGCGAACCATGGACTGTAAATCCACCCGGCCTGTCAATAACAACGAACAACAACACAACAACAACCGTAACAACAACAACAATAACCAGCGCTGGAAATGTTGCTTTGAGTGCCGGAGTCTGCAAGGCATGTTAAAAGAAACTGCCCAAACTGAAAACAATGATCGTAGGTAATCAAGCTGGGAATGACAGGGCTCCACGAAGGTGTATGCGGTTGAACGCTGGGGCAAACCTAGAAAAACGTCGTTGGCGGGTACGTTCCTTCTAAACAATGAAGATATAACACTAAAAAAATAGGAAAAAAAAAAAGAACAAAAGAAAACACAAACAAAACAAACTACAACAAACAAACAAACAAAAAAACAAAAAAAATAAAGAACAAAAAAATATACTACATTAAAACAAAAAAAAACAAAATAACATAGAAAAAAATAATACTCCTTTCAAAAAAACAAACAAAAAAAAAAAATACAGAAAAACAAAACAAAAGAATACATAAAAAAAAAACAAAAAAAAAAAAACAAAACAACAACGCAAAACAAAACATAAACAAAATTTGATAAGCTTACCAAAACAAGACAACAAACAAAACAAGAACAAAACAAAGAAAAAAAAACTAAAAACAAAAAAAGTAACAAACAACATAGAAAAAAAAAAAACAAACAACAAAATAAACACAAACAAAAAACAAAACCAAAAAAAAACAACACAAAAAACAAATTAAAACAAAACAAATAACACAAAAATACGAAAACACAAGACAAAGTCAAAACACAAAAATAAAAAGAAAAAAAAAACAAAAAAAAACAAAAAGACAAAACAAAACAAAACAACACCACAAAAAAAAAAACAACAAAAAAAAAACAAGATAAGAAAAAACCAACAAAAAAATACAAAATAACAAGAAAAACAACAAAAAAACGAACAACCACAAATCACAAACAACAAAAAACAAAACAAAAAAAAAACAAAAAGCAAATTGTTAAAAACAAAAAAAAAAAAGATAAAAACAAAGAAAAAAAAAACAAACATAAAACACAAACAAAAAAAAACAAACATACAAAAAAAACAAACAAAACTCAAAAAAAAAAAAAAAAACAAATTAAAAACCTAAAACCATATGCTTACATCCTATTTGATATAGGTGCCTATAGGAGTATTTTCGTATCTAACTGCATTTAGAACCTTGCTTGATTAACGTCCCCAATACACTAGATCATTTGGTATATAAACTTAGCATCTGTGTTATGAAATTGGAGTAAATACCATATTAATGGGTTGTAGTTAACCTTCGAACCATATTGTTCAACATCAACCTATGCCGGTAAGAAGATGGTAGTTTCGATGCTATAATTGGCATGGACTGGTTGTCAAAATACAGTGCCATTATCGATTGTGCTAAAAGATTGTTCGCATCCCCTGGAGAAATAAAACCTTAATCATACACGGTGATGGAAGTACCCAGGGAGATGTGACACATTAAAACATCATTTCGTGCACAAAACGCAGAAGTACATGGAAACAGGATTTCTAACTTTTGCACTTGTCACTGCCAAAAGAGGTAGAAGGCAAGACGAGAATGAAGCGACTAGAGGACGTATCAATTGTTCAAGACTTTCCCAAAGTATTTCCTGAGGACTTGCCGGGTCTTCCTCCGACTCGACAAGTGGAGTTTCAAATTGATTTGGTACCTGGTGCTGCACCTGTAGCACGGGCACCTTATCGATTGGCGCCTTCTGAGATGAAAGAGTTATCTGAGCAACTAAAAGAGCTGTCCGATAAAGGCTTTATAAGACCCAGTTTCTCACCCTTGGGAGCTCCGGTCCTTGTTTGTCCCAAGAAGAAAGACGGATACACTCCGATGTGCATGTGATTACCGGGAACTAATAATAACGGTGAATAACCATTTTTTAATCCGCCTCCCAAGAATTGATTGACCTATTTGATCATCTCCAAGGGGCCGAGTGTCACTCGAAGATTGACATAAGAGATCAGTATCACCAATTGAGGTCGAGAAGAAGACATTCCGAAGAACTATGCCATTCAGAACTCGTATACGACGATACGGCCATTACGAATCTAAATTAATGCCGTTTGGTTGATAACGCACCTGCCGATTCATGAACCTTATGAATCGGTTTTGCAAAAAACCATACCTGGATACATTTGCGATTGTCTTATTGACCGACATTCCCCTGATAGATTTCGAAGAATAAGAAAGAACAACGAAGACACCTTTAAGCAGATCTGAATCTGCATAAGAAAGGTAAATGTATGCAAGGTTTATCCAAATGTGAATTTTGATTCCCTAAGGTAACCAGTTTCTAGGGTCATGTGATCATTAGTGAAGGAATTCATGGTGGAATCCAGCCCCAAGATGAATCCATTAAAGATTGACATCTCCTCAAGTCACCAATGAGATACGTCAATTTTTAGGTCTTGCTGGATACTAATCCGAAGAATCATTGAAGTTTTCAAAGATCGCCAAACCAATGACTAAGCTTACCAAAAGAAGGTCAAGTTTGTTAGGCGATAACAAGAAAGCAAAAAGCCCCTTTTTTTTTTTTTTTTTCAACTTGATAAAGCAGAAGTTAAGGCAGTGCACCAATCCTTGACTTACTTGAAGGAACGAAGAATTTCATCGCATACTGCGTAAACGCTTCAAAGAAAGGTTTGGGTGCAGTGTTGAGAACGAGAAAAGGTGATTCTTATTGCAACCACGCCATTGTAAATCCATGAGAAGAACTATACAACACATGATTTGGAACTTGGTGGCGGTGGTGTTCGCATATCTCAAGATCTAGAGAGACATTATTTATTGGAAACTAAGTGTAACGTTTCACTGATCACAAAGTTTAGCAAAACATAGTCTTAGATCAAAAAGAGTTGAACATGAGGCAACGCCGTGGTTAGAGTTGCTAAGTTATTACGAATTGCGATATTCGAATATCACACCGGGGAATCAAAATGTCGTTGCTTAAGCTAGAGCAGAAAAACGAGAACCCACCGTTGTATTCGAGCCTTGGTTTATGATAATATTTGAGAACCTTCAAACAGATCTAATCTCAGACCGAAGCGCGAAAACCCGAGAACAATAAGAAGAAGACGTGGAGGAATGTTTGATTGAAAAACGCTAAATTTCCAGAAGCTTTAGAGAGCAAAAGTTGGAACCACCCGTGCGGATGGAACCCTGTGCCATCAATGGCCGGAGCTAGTTACCTTGTTATGGCGATATGCGACTGTGATCAATGCACGGAGTCCCTAACAAATCAAAATACTCTATACACCGGGTGCCGACAAAATGTACCAAGGACAATAAAAACTATATGGGGGCCCAACATGAAAAGCCGACATCGCCACGTATGTTAGCAAATTTTAACGCTGGTGCAAAGGTAAAGGCCGAACATCAAAGGCCATCAGGATGTTGAGTGCAACCATAAGATACCCTAAGGAAGTGGGAACAATATCACCATGGATTTTGTTACAAAGCTCCTAAGACGTCTCAAGGCTATGACACAATTTGGGTGATCGTACCGACTCACTAAGTCTGCAATCTTCACACCAATGAGGGAGACTGATCCTTTGGTAAAAACTTGCAAGAATGTACTGAAGGAGGTGTCACAGACATGAATACCTGTCTCAAATCATTTTGCGATCGTGACCCAGATTCGCATCCAATTTCTTCAGGTCACTTCTCATAAACGCTTTAGGTTAACAAATTTAGATATGACTACTGCGTACCATCCACAAACAGACGGGCCAAAGCGAGAGGACCATTCAACCTCTCGAGGATAGGTGCGTGCTGGTGCAATGATTTGGAAAGGGTTGGTGAACCATTTCCATTAGTACTAGTTTTCATACAACAAGAGCTGATCCACGCTAGTATCGGCAAGGGAAGCAACAAGGCCGCACCATTTGAAGCACTTTATGTCGGAAGTGTCCGTTCACGCTGTTTGTGATCTGAAGTTGGAGAAGCCTCAAATACTCAGTCCAGAACTGATCCCAAGAGAACACTGAGAAAATCACCAGATCAAAACAAAGGATGCAAGCTCTCGTGATCGACAGAAGAGTTACCGACCTTGAAGCGTAAAAAGCCCCATGGAATTCCAAGTTGGAGACAAAGTCATGCTTAAGTCCACCCTGGAAAGGGTCGTGACGTTTTGGCAAAGGGGAAGTTGAACCCTAGGTATGTTGGACGCTTTTAAGGTTATAGAAAGGGTTGGAGAAGTTGCTTTTACAAGCTTGAACTTCCAGAAGAACTGAGCAGAAGTCCATAATACATTTCATGTATTCTAAGCTGAAAATGTGTCATGCCGCGAAACAATTTCCGTCCGTTGGATGGACTTAATTTGGATAACAAACTCATTTTGATTGAGGAACCCTGTAGAAATATTAGACCCGAGAGAGTTAAACGGTTGAAGAGAAGTCGGATCCCCTTGGTCAAAGTTCGATGGAACTCCAATAGGAGGTCCTGAGTACACGTGGGAGCGGAAGACCAATTCAAGAAGAAATATCCCACACCTTCCTTCGCCAAGAACCACACCGTCGTCCAGTGTTTCATTGGACCTGAGGACAATAAGCTCGTTTAACGGGAAGTCTATAAAACACACCTGTGTTTTCAAGTCTTTTGACGACGCAATAAATGTACTATTTATATTTTTAGTATTGTAACTGTTTGCTTTAAATTGTAAACGTTAATTAAATCGCGTACGCAAAAATTAGCGTTCAATGTATACGAGACCAAACAATTAAATGTTTACATCGAAGCAAAGGTATATTAATAATTTTGGAGGATAAGTATTAACCTTTGTTCATTATTTTTATCTGATACGAAAAGTGTATAAGTTTCGCGAAAAATTGCATTTTAGACACTCCCGGATAACCACAAAAACTTTCCATACGCATCAACAAATAACGCACTTTTTATAACCCAATACACAAAATTACATAAATATATCTTGTAAATCTTTGTAATTTCAAAAATTCATGTATCATAAACAAGATTTATACATGAACATATGAGATAAGATTGCAACTGGTCGAATCTTCACACCATACCCTCATATGGCAACACCATTCTACCAATAGCCTTGACCAAGACTAGGACCATTGGCCTTCACCTAAGACTCTTTTATGTCCCCCTTACAAAACCTAACATCTATAATACATGCAAGAAACAAATGAAACATTCATACACACTTTACAACTTAGAAAAATCAAACCAAAAAACCCACTTTTTCTCTACAATAGCCCACGGCTCAAAGCACTACCCCAACCTAAACCCATACAAACAAAAATTTCTACAATCCATTACACTTCTATATACACCATTCTAAAACTTATACTAAGGCATTTGGCAAGCATTGAATCACCATTTCCTAAGTATTTTTCTCAAGTAAAAGAGAAGTTTAGGGTTCTTATTAAGGAATGCTTGGATTACTTAAGTGCAATTTGGTTTTTGTGCAAAACGAAGGGTTTAGTACTTGTACATCATCATGCCACATAACCATCATAAGGTCCATTTAACTCTTTTATGTTTTTAATAATTATCTATTTTATGCACATGATTATTGTATTATTTTACATATATCACCATTTAAGGTTTTATACAAAAAAATAAGTTATACTTGAAAATGATCATTTTACACACTATTACATGTAGTGTTATACTTCAACATGTTAAAATGGATGAGAAAATGTTGTACTATTGATTTGTGTAAACATGAAATGGGTTAAATTAGGTTTTCCAAGTTTCATAATATGTTTTAAGTTAAAGAAATACATAAAAACAATTTAAAGTTAATTATGAACTTATATTGATGTTAGATATCATAAAAATAAAGTTATACAAGAGGAAGGCTTGAATGGTAAAGGTTATTATATAAAAGTAGCCATAAGTAAAACTAGTAAATATGATAAAATATTAAAAGTTTGGTGTTTGAGTAAGTATAATATGGTCACCCCCCCACTTTAAAAAAAGTTGGAGCTACATGAGAACTTGATGGACAAATGGACAATTTATTATATGTACAATATATCGCCATAAAAAAAAAAAATAATGAATATAGATTAATTGGAAAAGATATAAAGATGCAAATAGGAACACTAAAGTTATTTTGGACTTAAGAACGATATACAAACATTCTGTCCAATTCGTGATAAGACATATGCAATTTTATCTTTTTTATAAAATAAACATTTCACGAGAGATCCAGAAAAATTAAGAAACGTGTTTTAAACGGATTTGATAACAGAACACGTTACGTTAAAAACGAGTTATACGTTAATAAACGAAGTCGTAAATGAAATTTTATAAAAACATTTTTATAAAAATTTCAAACAGCAAGGGTTAATATTTTTAATAAATAATACACATTTATAGGATTCCAAAATGATAAGAATCGTAATTTTTCAATTAATAACGAACGAGTTATGAATTTCGCGAGTTTACGACAATTAATACTTTTATAAAACTATTTTTATAAAAGTTACTATTCATGACAGAAAGTTATATTTTTGTAAACCTCCTAAAAATATAGAACTTTCAAAAACGAGAACGTCCTCGAAAGAATCATTAAAAACGGAGCCATAACGAATAAAATACGACATTTACGGGTTTTACGACAACAAATACAAATTTTATAAAGCACACGTCTGATGTGAACAGTAAAAGTTACTGTTCACCAAGGTCAAATCGAAAATGTCAATTAAGAGATAAACTCGTCCCTAATACGAAAAGAATGGGCACTAAGAAACGCGAGAATCGGGCTTAAAAACTGCGAAGTTACGGCCAGTTTACTAAAACGGGAAATTATAAACGTTTAACTTAAAAACAACAAATTAAACAAATAATTATTGGTGAATTGAGCTATATAAATATTATGTGGGTTACCAAGTACTATATTACTAGGGAGTTTCATAATGAGGCCTCTTCGGATGGCGTTTCGACGAGTTGTTGGATTTACGATTTAAAGTGTCCTAACTCCTCGAACGTCATGTCATGACCTCTTTAATTATGATAGCCCGAACGATAGTACGAGGCAACAACTAATAAAGATTAGATTCAATACTTGTACTTATACTACCTATAAAATACTTTTATTTAGGTTGCATTCGATCTTTTAAACGTGACGCTTAAATTCTGCGATATTTGGATTATCTGAACTCCAAGGTGAGTTCATATAGCCCACTTTTTACGATTTCAATGATTTTATAACTATGGGTGGAACATGCTTTTGTTTAATAAATTGGACGCGATTATTGATTACAAGTTTTAGCCTAAGTTGCGATAACCCAATTAAGTTCAGCCATCACTGTCAATGCAATAGATGATTAGTTGGGAATTACATAATGTGAGCGCGAATGTTATTTAATAAGATCATCGTGAAACGCACCTCCCCGTTCGGTGAGAGACCAGCTATCACCAAGAACGCACTATAGCATGTCGAATTTTTGATGTTTAGGTTAGACACCGATAGGGCGTGAAAATGCAATATATATTTAATTCCAAGGAAAGATAGTCGAAAATCTTCAGTGTCATGATCCTTAGTGTAAATGTAATCTATGTTTTGTGAATCTGCATGTGTTGCATTATCACTAAAAAGTCTTGCGGTCCAGCATATTATGATTTATCAAACCTCTGAATCACACCAAACAATTTGTTGACGTTTTTAAGCAATGATTTCAGGAGATCAATAGGCATGGGAATTGCCAAAGATGCATTGGAGTTATATTTTGGATTGCAACGCTAAGGATTTAGGTGCTTTCATATTTTTGGGGAATGATTGCAACTTACTTTTGTAATATTCAACATGACAAGTAAAGCCTATATCTTTTGTATTAAAGTCTTTCATTAAATCAATGTATCATTTGGTTAAACGTACTTTTTGTGTCGTTCTATATATCTTGTGCTGTTGATCTTGAAAGTAACCACGCCCCGGACCCTTATTCCGCTGCGAACCAGCACCCTATATGGGGTTGTTACGAAGTTAAACCCATTTTCTTTAAAAACTAAAAATAGACTCTTTTTAGTCTAAAATAGACCCATAATCTGCTGAACTAAAAATAGACCCGTTTTAGTCTAAATTAGACCCATTTCCTGAAGAACATTTTTAAGTTAGTAATAGTCTAAAATAGACTCTTTTGCATCTAAAATAGACCTATTTCCTGCATTTGCATATTCTAACCTATTTTCTGGAAAATGACTTGAACAACTTTGACAATACATATAAAAACTTCCAGACTTCATTAATACATTAAAATACATCATTTTCATAAACATTATAGTCAAATAGACCCAGACCACCATACCTTATGAGGTTTACGAAACATCCCGTTTTAACCCATTTGCATACACTTTAACAGCCTACTAAACCAATGACTCTTACCCATTATACAAATCCACATTTACATGACACTTGACATTTGAAAACTTTCATTAACAAACCATTAAGCCACATCGGGTTCCATTTTTTATTCAGCTCATATCAACCTTAACTACTTTTCATAATATCGACAAGTACTTCTACACCCATACCTTAATCCACACATTACCTTCTTCGCTTGAACCTACAAAATATTTCAACTTAAACATGTAAGCTTTCGCTTAGTAAGTAAAGGACATACAAGTCATTATATTTATTTCATCACATTAATATCATTGCTCTTAACCCCTCATTTATTCATAACATATAAACTTACATACCTTATTAATTCACAACAATACTAATCACATCCATTCCAAAAGCACATATCATCCAAGGCATATCACATTGCTAAACTCAAGCAGCTAGTAATTAAGCTATTCTCAACTCTGAATCAGCAACTATCTTAATACTCTTCTAAACCTTACAGAATAACATTTAACCACACAAACATGGTAAACTCAATATAACTCCTTGTATAGTCAATTACTTATCTTGAATCCAAGCTAAGAAAATCAAGAACGCCATCATCATCATTCCTTGATTTCCTACTCAATTATCATTATAAATATTTATCATTACATAAATATAATATCATCATAAAGGGATACACAACCCCATTAATCATACCCATCACATCTCTATCTCTACACATCATAGTGATCAAAGTCTTGATCATATGATGGAAACCCAAACTTAATATTAATAATACTTATCACATAATTAAAATAATCTCATTAGTTTACTTATAAACACTTTTTATGCAAAATCCCTAATTCATTCTTGAGAACCCTAATTTATAAATCATCAATTAACTCATAATTAGAGGTTACTTACTTTGTAGAATCATTGGTAGTGACTTTTCTTTTTCCATGGGACATAAATCCTTTCATGAATTGATCATCAAGACCCCATGGTGTTTCCCTCCTCCTAGCTTGGCTTGTCATTTCCCACACAAGAATGAGTATAATAACACGAATTTGAAGCAAGAAATTCAAGATATATTTAGAACATGTGAATATCAATATTTAGTTAGTAATACACTTTGGCCATTTGGCAATCTAAGTCCCTTAAGTCCCTTTTTTTATATTTGGCCACATTAACGTATATAACTCATTTACCACTTAGTAACTTTAGTCCCTTAAATCATATTCTTTATATTTGAGGCACATGGTATTTTCTAAAACCATTTACATAATATCTATACTTATAGTTTGACTATTGGGTTTGACTAACCAATCACATAACGTCTTCAAACTTATAAAAGTCACAATCAAGCTATTCTAATGGCCTTTTCGTAATAAAATACTTAAAACCCGGTTTTGGGGTGTTACAAATCTATCCTCCTTATTTAGATTTCATCCCCGAAATCTCTCATCTAATATATCAGACTTGGTCACGAATTGACCTCACATTACATCTTAGCATTCTCAAAAATATACTTAATTAGTTGCATCAACCTACATGGTTTTGCAACTCTAGCCATGCTATTATACCTCTAATTATCCTTATCACGTTCTATGTCTCGTTTATTCCTATCATACTTACACTTTTTCTAATGACAACCGTCATCCAGGTGACATTTACCATTTCATTATATTTTTAGTAACTTTTTCTCTATATCATTATGTTCGCATTCATTTCTTTTCTAATTTTTTCTCAAAAAGTATATGTCACACAAGAAATTACATTATCTTGACTTGACGTAAGTCAACATTAGTTTATACTTTCTTATTTACCATAATCATTTTGACATTCCATTTATCGTTTCCATTATAACACTTTACTTTCGTTACTTCTTTTTAGTTAATTCTCATCAAGATAAAGTCACTCAGCTTGAGAAGTTCAATACTTTTGTCTTTGTAAATTTAAACTTCAACTAATACTTTCACATTTCACTTAAGGGTGCTAGTACAACTTAGCGGCCACCATAGCCATTACTTACATTGAAACCATGCCATAAGGCATATTATAACATCAATTCAATTTTCATTATTAGTCCAATACTCCTAACATCTTAGACTTAGCTTTCTCTCTAAATTTTCTGCTAAAGGTCGCACTCAAATTCTTATTTCACCTATCTTATTTCTGACAACGTCTAACTAATTTTAGACTCTTATTTTCTACTTCCTTAATTCCTCTCATGCTATACCGAGAACACATAAGCCCACTTATCTATACTTCTTTATTTACATTGAGAAGCGTACCAATCAATGTAAATAAAAGAATATAAACTTATGGTTCGGTGATTAACAATTTCTTTATTTAAATGAAGAGGCATCACAATCCATTTATAATATAATCCCGTCATAACACTCAAATTTGCTAAAGTCTTCATTACTTTCCATTAGTCACATATCAATAACTCATTCATTTTTAATATCGTCTTTTATAGTCTTGGATCCAATCTCCTTAACTTTTTTCTCTCAAAGGAAACTTGGCTCTCTCCCCATAGAGATTCTCCCATTATCCATACCCTTGTGGTATTACCAACCTTGCGTTGGTCTTTGAATTTCATCATTTGGCTTTCTCCCTGTAGGGATTTGCCCGTTATCGATACCCTTGTGGTATCATCAACCTTTACCGAGCATTGGACCCAAGCTATGTTTAATTTATCATTCTTTACCATTTTTGTCATCTTCATACATTTCTAATCATATACTCTTTTATTTCCAATTTTATTGCCTTAAGCCATTCTACTTTACAAGTTATCATCTTTCTTTATATTACACAAGATCTAAATGATACTTGTCTTTCTCATATATTACATATACATATACGTTTTCACATTTCATTTATCATCTCTTGTCAACCCTAAGTGGGCAACTTATTTAATTTTCTATAACAAAACATCATTTTAGTTTGCTTAACTTTTCACATATAAACCTTACATATGTTATTCTTATGATATACTCATTTACTTCACTTTATTCATCAGATACATCTCTTTCAATTATTAACATGATATAGGTCCCAGGTCTTTATCATTTCGTCGTATCATGTTAAAACGCCTTAGCTTCATTTAAGATTTCTAGCGCAACGCTTCTTAAACATTTTTCATACACATCTCGTACTTAACCATGTCATTCTATTGCATTATAATTTATCATGTTTTCTACATTATAACTTATCATACTTCATCCCTTTATTAGTAATTTATATAAGCACTTACTCTAAATACGATAATTTTTCATTAAGCAACTTTTTCATAATTCGAACATTTTCACATCACTTAGCTCTTACATACATACTTTCTTCATTACTTATTAACATGCCATCCTATGCATTTAGCTTAGATTAACATTCTAAACTCGATCATCATATACATACCAATACATACCTAACATATGAATTTAACATAACATATACCTACCAACATAAAAACAAACATTTCCGCATAACACTTCCCCTCAATAACATAATAATTTTACGTAAGCAACCCTTTTTTTAGTATCAAACATTTTACACATTTTATTTTTACTTAGTTCATATTTCTCATATTTTCTATGCCCATCCTACATTCATAAGCTTTAGACATATAAATAACTTTGATATACTTACATCAATAAATACATCAACAATTTTAAATATAACTTTTTTTAACAAGCAGTTAACATTCTAATCAAAAAAAAGACATAATAATAATGACCAGTACACATTGCATAATCATTAATATGTCTAAAGCATCATACATTCTCTTTGCCGCAAGCACTTAAACTACCTTATAACTAAGGCTATTCAACTATACTTCACAACTTAAACTTAAACAAATACTGTATCAACATGTCAAGTTTAGCTAACCTATAGAGGAAACCTACTTTTCTTAGACGAAGCTCTATACCAAAATTAAAAATAAAATTCCCTTTTTCAGACTCTAATTTTTTTAACACTAATAAGATTGGTATGAGTCTAATATGGACCCTTTTTAGTCTGAAGTAGACCCATTTTCTATAAAAACTAAAAATAAACCCTTTTTAGTCTAAATAGAACCAAATTTCTAACAGAACTAAAAAAAGGACTCCGTATTTAGTCTAAATTAGAACCCATTTCCTGAAGAACATTTTAAAGTTAGTAATAGTCTAAAATAGACCCTTTTGCATTCTAGAAATAACCTATTTCTGCATTTTGCATATATTTCTACCCATTTTCTGGAAAATAACTTTGAACCACTTGACAAGACATATAAAAAACTTCCAGACTTCAATAATACAGTTAAAAAATACAACATTTTCCAATACATTGCATATCTAAATGACCCAGACACATACCTTACGAGTTTAAACCAACTCCCCGTTTAACCCATTTGCATACAATTTAACAGCCTACTAAACCAATGACTCTTACCCATTATACAAATCCACATTTACATGACACTTGACATTTGAAAATTTTCATTAACAAACCATTAAGACACATGGGGGTTCCACTTTGATTCAAGCTCGGTATCTACCTTAACTACTTGTCTAATATCGACAAGTACTTCTACACCCATGCCTTAATCCACACATTACCTTCTTCGCTTGAACCTACAAAATATTTCAACTTAAACATGTAAGCTTTCGCTTAGTAAGTAAAGGACATACAAGTCATTATATTTATTTCATCACATTAATATCATAGCTCTTAACCCCTCATTCATTCATAACACATAAACTTACATACCTTATTAATTCACAACAATACTAATTACATCCATTCCAAAAGCACATATCATCCAAGGCATATCAACATTGCTAAACTCAAGCAGCTAGTTAATTAACTAGTCTCATCTTCTTAATCAAGTAACTACTCTTAATCCTCTTATACCCTTAACAAATAGCACATAACACAAACATGGTAAACTCAATATAACTCCTTGTATAGTCAATTACTTACCTTGAATCCAAGCTAAGAACATCAAGAACGCCATCATCATCATCATTCCTTGATTTCCTACTCAATTATCATTATAAATATTTATCATTACATAAATATAATATCATCATCAAGGGTTTACACAACCTATTTATGGAAACTAGAAGGGAGGTTGAATAGTTTTTACCATTTTAAAATTAGAACTTAGATTGTCGACTTATGTGAATTCAAGAGATATACACAAGTGTATATGATAGCGATGCAATAAATAAATAAACTAACAACAAAATATAAGCAAGTAAAGATAAGAAAGATCAAACCGATGACCTAAAAAGATTTATTAGTGGTTTCGCAACGAAGCACCCTCTTCGCCCTACTCCACTCCCCAAGTACCCAACTTGAGAGCTATCTTCACATATCAACAATGCCTTTACCGGAGAAAACAGTCAAAATTCGCTTACACTTTTCCGTACAAAGCTAGAATAACCCGAGTTCTACTTTGAGATAGAAAAACCACTCTAAACAACTAGGGGTTTTTTTTATTTTAGGCTAATACTAACCTATCATACACATATGATACACACAACACAACAACACAAGATATACATGAGTGAGATTATCACAAAACGTGATACACAACTAAACTAATAACACTTGAAGCTTGACGTCTTCTTGAGTGTTCTTCACTAAAGAGTGGAATGAGTTGATCACTTGTAATGGATTATATAACAAGTATAATAATCAAAGAATATGCAAAAGATAAAATATGTATAAGAAAAATATTTGTCAAGAGTGTGTTTTTGAAATAAGAGGAGGTTGTATTATAGGCAACCCATTTGATAATTCAAATCCTGTCCAATAACAAGAACGGTGCGACTCAAGGATCCACCATCTCCTGGATCCGTGCAGTGCATTTGGTGGATCCGTAGGAGGAGCTGGACAAAAAATTGTTATTTTTTTTTATTAACCCCAAATACTTATACAAAATAATTATTTTGTACTTATTAAAAACTAGTTTAATAGTTTCTCTAAGAATAAAATATTTCTTAACGATTAATAAGGAAAGATTTTTTCGAGATTTAAGGAAGATTTGGAAAGATTCAGAAAGATTGTTTTCCTACTTTGTTAATCCATTTTGTCTTAAATATTAATATAACTACTAGCTTAAATAATTAATCATGTGTTAAGTTAGATCATTTGATTAAAAAAGATTTATCCAAATTATAATATTTTTCTTTGATCATTAACTATGTTTAATAATGCCATATTCATACCTTAAGTGATTAGTCGTCGTCTAGTAAACTTTCGACTAAATAACTTGTAACCGTAAGACTTTTACGTAGTATGACTTATAATATTGTTATTGTCAAAACTTGAAGAGCATTAAATATAAATATCATATATTTTTGCGCGAAAATTAGTATTAACAATAACTCTCCCTTTTTAGATGATACAAAAATATAAACTCATGCTTATATAAAAGTTTACTACATAATATTAAGAGAACGAGTTTACATATCTTCTTCTCCCACCTTATTTGTCAAAGCAAAAGTGTTTGTAGAAGAGAGGGAGTCTGCAAGTCTTGTTTTGATGAATGCTAAGTGACTTGATTACGAATGCAAAGTAAAAAAAATAAAGACTAATTGCAAGTGCTCCCCCTTGGTGGATGCTCCCCCTCACTTAGGGCACCAAGGAATCGAGCTATGGATGTGTTGCTACAAACAAAGTTAGTAGACAAGCAAATATATATATGACAATCACAAATGCACAAATATACATAATGAACATCCATCATCAACACAACAAAAGAAAATAATGCTTAATCCATTATAAGGGATTTAAACATAAAACTTGGCATTAAAGCCATTACATGATAAACTAAAAAAACTAAAGAAAACAATTAAAAGTCCTAAATCTTGGGATATATCATTTTCCCATAAATCTAGGGCGTAGGTGAGATATTGTTACCGGTTTAATGCGGAAAGTAAGTGGTGTGGTGAAGGACCAGGTGGTGGTCGAATGATGAGAAACATGTATTGACACGTGTTTTTTAAGCATTAGGGATTCAGCCTTGTGGTCGATAACATTGACAAAACATGTTGTGGAGGTGAGGCATGTCATTTGGATGAACAAAATCCAAAATGTTAGGAGGATTGGGAAAATCTTGATTTCCACAAGAGTTTGGTGGTGGATGGGTGATGTTTTCCATTGGAGGTGGATTGTTTTGAGGAGATGTGAGTTGTTTGTTAATGTTAAACAAACAAAGGTGGGTTGCTGGTAATGTTTAAACCGGTGGTAATTTGGAAAACCAGGAGGTTGTCCATGATACACGTGGAGTGAGATGGATTAGATGGGCCCGGTGGCCAATTATCCATGGTTTGAGCATAGGGATCATTTGGTGATGTTTGTGGTGGAGGAAGTTCTTAAGGTTCAAGTTTTATCAGAATGACAAAACGAAGTTTTGGTGGAGGTGCAACGTGAGATGGTGTCGGAGACTCACTTGGTGATGATGATGAGGTGTAGTGTGTGCTCTTGCTAGAGATGGATTTTGATAGAGCTTGTGGTGGTGAAAGGGATTTCTTTCTAGGAGGAGGTGAAGGTGTTTTCTCATTCGGTTATTCCTCACTTGAGGATGTGAGATTGACATAGTTTGGATACTTGACACTTATTCTTACGATTTTTCTTTTGAAGTTTGGTGAGTTTGTTTTGGATGAACTAGTCATGGTTGTGAACTAGCAAGGTTGTAAGTAAGAAGTGTAAGTAAAATGTGAGAAAAATGGTGTTTGAGGATGATGATTATAAAGGAAAAGTGTTTTTTTTTTTTGGGGATATGAATTGTATAATGGTTCTTGGATTATATGGAGAACATGTTATATCCTAAGGTTTAAGATCCCACATAGTATCATATAGCATGGTTATAAGATAAAGTAGAAAAAGTTAAAAATCAAGAAAATTTAAATTTTAACGCCTAGCCCGGTGAGCTACGGATCCACCAAAATAACGGACAGATCTACCATATGGTGGATCAGTGGGTCACAAATTTTCATAAAAACGACAAGAACATGCATTTATGCCCCCCCAAAAAAAGATCATCATGCAAGCATCATTGTCTTCCATTAAATGTCATAAAACATACAATATCAATATCCATAACCTACAATAACATCTAAGTTTTAACATACGTCAATGTTTTCAATTCATCAAGATCATGACAAGATGCAAATTATCACATACCACAAAAGCATATAGGCACAAAGCAAGCATAATCATTTTTGCTTCTCCAAGTATTTGGTGAGGGTGCCAACATATCGGTTCAAGCATTTAAACATTCTTCTCTTCTCTTGTTGTGCTTTGGTTAGATCCTCACTGTCGGATAGCTCATCATAGAACTCAAGAAAAGATGGTCCTTCATTGTCATCAGATGATGAGGATGAAGAGGAAATGATCGGGGAAGAGATTACATTCTTTCCCTTTTCTTTGCTAGGATTCCTTGAAATGTCTAGAGGATCCATGACACATTCATGGAACTTGTACCTAGCAGGTCGGTCGATGGCTTGTGGATTTGGTTCGAGGATGTGATTGAAAATGTAACATCCGGAAATTTTCGGAATTTTAAATGACTATTTTAAACATTGAATTTTCAGGTCCGATTTGACTTTTTGACTTTTGATCTTTTATCGTCACATAAAAACGATTACCGTGTAACTGGTAAAATTTTCGGAACATATTTCAATAATAGATCATATTTATTATTACATACCTTGAGTACAAATTTATATTTTTTTTAAATTTATTTGACTTGAAAACGAGAAAATATAGATTTTATTCCTAAGTTGACTTATCAAAAACGACTCACTAAATCACGTTTTCACAGCTCGGACTCTAAAGCAATTTGATGTAAAACGACATTCCGAACAACTTTTTTGTTTTGTCCGAGACACGAAAACAAACAGAAAATGACTAAAATCACCTTGCAAAATTTTGAACACAAACCGACTCAAGAATAATTAAATTTATATTTAATTATCACTTTTTATTAAATAAAAATATCTAATAAATTAGTTAATATTTTATCCAATAGCATTTATTTGAAAACGCGAACGTTGAAATTAAAGTTCATTTTTACAGACAAAGCTTACTCGCGACACCCAATGGTACCAAATAAATAATAATGATTTAAATATATTTTATAGAAATATTTATAAAATATTAGTCGAGTAAATACTCATTTTCGCGGGAAAAATTATTTTAAGCGCAATGGCGTGGTTTTCGTATTTTGATTTCATCGTTAACTAGCCTAAACGAGTCCCAAACAAATATTTAACGAAAGTTATATATTTGGCCCCTCTAGTTATATTCACGTGAAACCCCCCTAAACTATCCTAGGCTTGCCAATTATTTTTGAAACTTTCATATATATATATAGAAAACATGTTAGGGTTTACTTCATTCTTGACATATTAACCTAGCCTCTCTCTCCCCTCATACTTTTCCGGCGCCACACCTACACCACCGGCCAACTTTCGGCCACTTCCAACCGACACACCATCGCAACCACATCATCACCACCTCGTTATCTCAACCATCTAAACGCACCACCACTCTCGTCTCCATCGTCGGCCACCAACCGACGCCCCAGACATCACCACGACAGCCACCATCCACACCCACGCCACCTCCACCTCCTCACCACCACCTCGTCACAAAAAAATAGGTGCGGTTGTTTTCTTGTAAGCACCGAAGGGTGCGTTTGATGTATATGGGTTCCTCAGCCACCCACCCACCATATCCACCTCATCATCGTCACCTCCACACCATCATCCCCACGACATGCCACCTTCACCATCATCATCCGCACCCCGCTGCCATCATCACGCCATAACCACTGCCACCACCACGAGCCCACACCACCGACACCATCGTCACCCCACCTCACCATCTCCATAGGGTGCGCATGGTTTTTAAAATAGCACCAAGAAAGTGCGTTTGGATCTGGATTCTGCCATAAGGGTGTGGCTAGCTTTATGGGAACACCACAAGGGCGTGTAGGGCTGTAACAGTCATGTAGGGTGCGCGGGTTTCATGGAAGCACCTAGTAGGGTTGCGTTTGGTTTCGATAACAAGCACCAACAGGTGCGTTTGGGTTAACAGAAAAGGTAACGGGGGTGTTTGGTTGTACAGAAAAACCAATAATGGTGCGTTTGGATATAGGGTTAAGCAGCAGTTGGGGCGTTTGGATATAAGTTTAAGCAGCAGTTGGGGCGTTTGGATATAGATTTAAGCAGTAGTTGGGGCGTTTGGATATAGGGTTAAGCAGCAGTTGGGGCGTTTGGATATATGTTAAGCAGCCGAGTAGGGTGTGTTTGGTTAGCTGTGTAACAGCCATAAGGGGCGTTTGGTTTATGTAAAAATAAACTAATAAATATATCTTAAGATTTTATAAATATAAAAATCAGATCTAAATGGTTAAATAAATACTTTGTTATTATTTTTGTTTTTGTATTTATAATAGCGATAAGGAGTGTGTTTGGTTTTAGGATTGTTTTTCGGTTATTATTTGGTCTTGCTAGATATAAATTGAAAAATGAGTATGTTTGCAACATGGATTGATTAATTGAGGGGAAAATGGTTAACTTTTGTTAATATGGAAAACGTTAAATAAATGAATAGGTCATGCCGAGATTTTTATAAATTGCTACACTTAGTAAGTTTTTACAAATCTTACTTTATTTATTATCTTGAATTGTCTTAAGAATTATTAAATCGTGTAGACCCAACAATCAAACTTAAACTATCATTTTAGAAATTTCATTTATCTAGTGCACAACTTTAAAACGTGCGTTTATTTTTATAAAGGAACTATCTAATAAACCATGTGGGGATATCCGGGTGCGTGTCGAATTATTTAGTTTCATTTATTTTTATCATCTTTCTTATATAATACTTGGAAAGTATTATATAATTAGACCATTTTATTCTAATTGTCACCTTTTAGATGTAACACATGTCGCGTATTATATACGCTTCGAGTTATTCTTTTGGTTGTGTATCTTGTTATATAATTCACAGTATGAATTATATACTTGGTCATTTTTTATTATGTAATATATACGGAATATATTTACACACTTTGCGTATATTTTCAATTTATTTATTTAACCAACCACCAAGATATTACAATTTTAAATATAAATCTAAATCAACGTGTCGCGTTGATGCAACCAATTTCATCGGGAAACCCAGATACAATATCCTAGGCTAGTGGGCCTTAACCGTTAGGATAAGCTGCATCTTCTTAGTCGAGCCGTTTCAGTTTTCGTTTTGTCTGGCGCTTAATATGCGTTTTCCCGCCAATCGTTCTACAACATCGATGTGAGTTTATAGCCCCTCTTTCACTTGTTTTACATTTACTTTACAAACCTTGGGGGAGAATTACCATGCTCGAATACAACGTGTTTAGAACTCATTACAAACTCAATTACTTGTTTTATATCACACATCCACTTATACTCATTTACAAACTCGGTTACGTGGTTTATATAACACTCTTTCTACTTAGGAATTTAAATATTTAAAGCTGTTTATGAATACCATGGTTACTTCTTCATTGGACACAAGTATTTTCGGTTATCATCTCATGTTTACGTGTTGCCTAAGTAGCGATTAGACCACTCAATGCCCGAACTATCATGAACTGTTAATTTCTCGACTAGAGGACCGATTAAGGGAGAGCGAATGTTATAAATAGATCTACTGTGACTAATTATCCCTACCGGGTGAGTAGCGCTCTCTGTGCTGGTTTGCCGGACAACAGATATATACCATGTCGAATCTCATTTGGTGTCTTGGTCAGACACCGGTAGTGCATAAGTCATTTGGCATATTATATGCTACATAAATTAGCTTTAGTGTCATGAGCTTAGCGCAACAGTAGATACATTTTGTGTGATACTGTATCTGTTATAGTAGTCACATACATTTAGGAAATCTTGTGGTCCACACTACTTTATTGAACATTACTGATTTCTAAACAATTTTCATTATACTGTGGTGAAGCAGTAGACACTATACTTTTTTCGATTCTACATTTACACTTACATTTTTGACGACTATTATAGGAATTGAGTTGGTCATGCATACTTTATAAATCTTTGGATTTTAACATTTACATTTATTCTTACAAAACTCTATGAACTCACCAACTTTATGTTGACATTTTTAAGCATGTTTTTCTCTAGTTAATTAGATGTTTGACCTACTTGATATGCATTGGAGCCTACTACATTCAAATGATCAAATCTTGTTGTATTGTTTTCAAGCTTTTCTTTGTGATGCAATTACGGAACAAATGTTATATCAATTTCAAGAAAATCAACGAGATTACTTTTCAAACGACACATTTAGAGGTCGTTCTCTTGTATCTTGTGCTGTTGTATTATGAAGTAACGCCCCCGGACATATTTTCGTTGCGACACATTTTTGGGGGTGTTACAGATTGGTATCAGAGCACTGGTTATAGAGAACTAGGTTGCATATTTTACCCTAGACTATAACCGTTTTCACAAACATTGCATCACATCAAAACATTTTCAAAGTGCATACACACTACTTGCTTATGTGCTTACATTACTTGTTACATTAAGTGCTTACATGACATACATATACATAATATATATGCTTGCATTTCTTTTACGTATATCGTACGTTTATTTATATAAGAGTTATTTATATAAATACCAGAACATTTCTTAAGACATTGTGAGTTGCACAATGGTCTCGTTTTACTTGTTAGACATTGTGAGTTGCACAGTGGCCTCATTTTACTTCTCAGACATTGTGAGTAGCACAATGGTCTCATTCTACTTGTCAGACATTGTGAGTTGCACAATGGTCTCATTCTACTGGTCAGACATTATGAGTTGCACAATGGTCTCACTCATTTCACAGACATTGTAAGTTAAACAATGGTCTGTAAGAATATTTTTCTCATAACTGTATACAATATTGTATTACACGAAAACCGTCATAATTTTGTTTACATGGGATTATGTATGAATCTAAGTATTACAAATCTTGTATGGGCGGGACTTGTAATATAAGGATTGATATGATAATTGCTATGTTGACTCGTTCATAAGGACCTTTACCTTATCTACTCTAATCGAGTACTCATCAATTATTTTGAACACTATGTCGATTTCTCCTGATTGTTTTACTCCCCGTCTCCGAAGATGAGTTTTAACACTCGTTCCATACTCATTAGAGCACATGCATCGTCATGTCATCCATCAACGTTGAAGATTTTGTGAGTACACGTGTTGCATCAGAAATTATTAAGTAGGATGATTTATAATTTCTTTATTTGAAAGGATTGGGACGCCTCTTCATTTAAATAAATAAATTATAAATCACCGAACCATAAGTTTATCAATTCATTATTTACATAAATTATGACGCTTCTTTATGCAAATAATGAATTATAAATGAGTGGGCTTAATGGTATCCAATATGATACGAGTATGAACTCGAACCTAATATTCACCAGAATCCGTTGAAAAGATCTAGAAACACAATCGTGTTCTACCACTCAGCAAAATCTTAAGGTCTCACTTGAGCTACCTTATCTCATTCTTAAGTTAGTACTTTTGCCGTTACATATCTTTACGACCGCGAACTGCTCGTGGAACTAATAGACTTGTTACACTTGAGCTAATGGAGTTGATTCATCCTCGAACTAACGACTGAATACAATATTCCGCCGTCTATCGCATAAGCTCTCCCGCGAGCTCCTCCCATTTGTTGAACTTTGTTATGGGGATATTGTTTCTCGAAATGTCCTCACGCTCGGCATCCCATCACCTTTTGTTATAGTTATGGTCGTTATGGTTAGTGTTGTTGGGTCCTGGAGCGATCCCAACTTGTGCAACTTTACCCAATAGGTAATGCAACGCCCTTAAACCAAATAAACATCTATCGACGAAAGAGATAGTCGAACTATTCATTTTGGGCCACTAGTAGGAACAATAAGGTCATGATACATCCTAGTACTGCCAAGTAAGTTGGATACTTACATTTATTAGCCTTGTCCGTTATTAAGCGTCGAACATTACAGATATCAGAAACGAGACTCCGTCCTCGGACATTAGAACCTTATACAAACATACTCACGCGTCTACACTTTCTCCTTTGATGTTTTCAATATTAAGAGACTTTCCTTAAAACGCGTGTACATTAGTCATAAGACCTGTAATGATCTAATTTGAGATACCCATTTTGATGGATCAAATAACCTGGTCAAACCTAGCCAAAATTTTTGGTATATTGAGAATTGTCAAAACATCAAATTTTTGTTGAATAAAGTTATCATCGTCTTGTTTAGAACTGGTTTATTAAATCTTAAATCTTTTCTTGGTCACACAATCGGTTAAAACAAATTAAATCTCGGGACGAGATTTCTTTAAGGGGTAGGTACTGTAACATCCGGCAATTTTTGGAATTTTAAATGACTATTTTAAACTTTGACTTTTCAGGTCCGATTTGACTTTTTGACTTTTGATCTTTTATCGTCACATAAAAACGATTACCGCGTAACTGGTAAAATTTTCGGAACATATTTCAATAATAAATCATATTTATTATTACATACCTTGAGTACAAATTTATATATATATTTTATTACTTGAAACGAGGGAAAATAAGATTTTATTCTAGTTAACTTATTGAAAAACGACTCACTAAATCACGTTCTCACAACTCGGCCTCTAAAGCAATTTGATGTAAAACGACATTCCGAACAACTTTTTAGTTTTGTCCGAGACACGAAAACAAACAGAAAATGACTAAAATCACCTCGCAAAATTTTGAACAAAACGCGTACCGACTCAAGAATAATTAAATTTATATTTAATTATCACTTTTTATTAAATAAAAATATCTAATAAATTAGTTAATATTTTATCCAATAGCGTTTATTTGAAAACGCGAACGTTGAAATTAAA
Source organism: Tanacetum coccineum (assembly GCA_026074375.1). Classification (NCBI taxonomy): domain Eukaryota; kingdom Viridiplantae; phylum Streptophyta; class Magnoliopsida; order Asterales; family Asteraceae; genus Tanacetum; species Tanacetum coccineum. Next base: position 84,262 of record BQNB010000180.1, on the reverse strand, counting down.
GTTCATTTTTACGGACAAAGCTTACTCGCGACACCCAATGGTACCAAATAAATAATAATGATTTAAATATATTTTATAGAAATATTTATAAAATATTAGTCGAGTAAATACTCATTTTCGCCGGAATAATTATTTTAAACGCAATGACGTAGTTTTCGTATTTTGATTTCATCGTTAACTAGCCTAAACGAGTCCCGAACCAATATTTAACGAAAGTTACATATTTGGTCCCTCTAGTTATATTCACGTGAAACCCCCTAAACTATCCTAGGCTTGCCACTTCTTTTTGAAACTTTCATATATATATATATAGAAAACATGTTATGGTTTACTTCATTTTTGACATATTAACCTAGCCTCTCTTTCCCCTCATATTTTTCCGGCGCCACACCTACACCACCGGCCAACTTCCGGCCACGTCCAACCGACACACCACCGCAACCACATCATCACCACCTCGTTATCTCAACCATCTAACGCACCACCACTCTCGTCTCCATTGTCGGCCACCAACCGACGCCCCAGACATCACCACGACAGCCACCATCCACACCCACGCCACCTCCACCTCCTCACCACCACCTCGTCACAAAAAATAGATGTGGTTATTTTCTTGTAAGCACCGAAGGGTGCGTTTGATGTATATGGGTTCCTCAGCCACCCACCCACCATATCCACCTCATCATCGTCACCTCCACACCATCATCCCCTCGACATGCCACCTTCACCATCATCATCCGCACCCCGCTGCCATCATCACGCCATAACCACCGCCACTACCGCGAGCCCACACCAAAAACACCGTCGTCACCCCACCTCACCATCTCCATAGGGTGCGTATGGTTTTTAAAATAGCACCAAGAAAGTGCGTTTGGATCTGGATTCTGCCATAAGGGTGTGGCTAGCTTTATGGGAACACCACAAGGGCGTGTAGGGCTGTAACAGCCATGTAGGGTGCGTGGGTTTCATGGAAGCACCAAGTAGGGTTGCGTTTGGTTTCGATAACAAGCACCAACAGGTGCGTTTGGGTTAACAGAAAAGGTAACGGGGGTGTTTGGTTGTACAGAAAAACCAATAATGGTGCGTTTGGATATAGGGTTAAGCAGCAGTTGGGGCGTTTGGATATAGGTTTAAGCAGCAGTTGGGGCATTTGGATATAGGTTTAAGCAGCAGTTGGGGCGTTTGGATATAGGGTTAAGCAGCAGTTGGGGCGTTTGGATATATGTTAAGCAGCCGAGTAGGGTGTGTTTGGTTGGCTGTGTAACAGCCATAAGGGGCGTTTGGTTTATGTAAAAATAAACTAATAAATATATCTTAAGATTTTATAAATATAAAAATCAGATCTAAATGGTGGTTTAAATGGTTAAATAAATACTTTGTTATTATTTTTGTTTTTGTATTTATAATAGCGATAAGGAGTGTGTTTGGTTTTTAGATTGTTTTTCGGTTATTATTTGGTCTTGCTAGATATAGATTGAAAAATGAGTATGTTTGCAACATGGATTGATTTAATTGAGGGGAAAATGGTTAACTTTTGTTAATATGGAAAACGTTAAATAAACGAATAGGTCATGCCGAGATTTTTATAAATTGCTACACTTAGTAAGTTTTTACAAATCTTACTTTATTTATTATCTTGAATTGTCTTAAGAATTATTAAATCGTGAAGACCCAAGAATCAAACGTAAACTATCATTTTAGAAATTTCATTTATCTAGTGCACAACTTTATAACGTGCGTTTATTTTTATAAAGGAACTATCTAATAAATCATGTGGGGATATCCGGGTGCGTGTCGAATTATTTAGTTTCATTATTTTTATCATACTTTTTATATAAATACTTGGGAAAGTATTATATAATTAGACCTTTTCTTCTATTGTCACCTTTTTGTTGTAACACTTGTCCGTATATATCACGCTTCGACGTTATCTATTTTGGTTGGTGAATTTGTCTATTTATTCACAGTATGAATTATTTACCGGTCATTTTTTTTTTCATTATGTAATATATACGGAATATATTGCACACCTTGCGTTTACTTTTTAATTTATTTTATTTAACCAACCACCAAACTATTACAACTTGAGATATAAATCTTTTATCATAGTATCACATTCATCATTCTAAGTTAGTGGGTATTAGCCGATAAGATTAGTTGCAATTGCTTATCGAGCCGTTCGTCTTCCGTTTGATGTTGTGCATTAGTAGACGCCTATCTGTCAAAATGTTCTTCACATCGAGGTGGAGTTTATAGCCCGCTCTTTCAATTGTTTTTACATTACTTTACAAATCTCGGGGGAGAATACATGCTCATTACAACTTGTTTACATATTTGTTTACATACTTATGTTTATACTCAATTACAAACTCGGTTACTCAATTTATATAACACTCTTTCTACTTAGGAATTTAAGTATTTAAAGCTGTTTATGAATACCATGGTTACTTCTTCATTGGACACAAGTGTTTTCGGTTATGATTTCATGTTATGTTGCCTAAGTAACGATTAAACCACTCAATGCCCGAACTATCGTGAACTGTTAATTTCTTGACCGGAGTACGGTCTGAGGGAGCGCGCATGTTATATATAGATCTATTGGGGGGGGGGGGGGTGTGGGGGGGGGGGGGGGGGACTAATTATCCCTATCCGGGTGAGTAGCGCTCACTATGCCGGTTTTCTGGACAACGGATATATACCATGTCGAATTTCATTTGGTGTCTTGGTCAGACACCGATAGGGTATAGTCTTTTGGCATATTATATGCTACTAGAAATTAGCTTCGGTGTATGAGCTGCGCAACAGTAGATACATTTTATGTGTTCACTGTATTTTTGTTATGTGTCACTTACATTTTGGAATATCTTGTGGATTCACACTACTTTGTTGAAAACATTACTGATTTCTAAAACTTTTCTTATACTGTGGATCGAAGCAGTAGGCACTATATTTTTTCGATTCTACATTTACACTTACATTTTGCGAAATTTAAAGGAATGATTGGTATGCATTCTTTTATATATCTTTGTATGCTACTTCAACATTTACATTTTTTCTTTCTAAACTCTATGAACTCACCAACTTCTTGTTGAACATCTTTTAATGCATTGTTTTTTCTAAGGTTGAATTAGATGCTTGGCTAATTGTATTGCATTGGGAGCATCTACTTCAAATGATCAAATCTTGTTGTGTTGTTTTCAAGCTTTTCATTGTGATGCAATTATAGGACAAATGTTATATCAATTTCAAGAAAATCTACGAGATTACTTTTCAAACGACACATTTAGAGGTCGTTCTCTTGTATCTTGTGCTGTTGTATTATGAAGTAACGCCCCCGGACATATTTCTGCCGCGACACATTTTTGGGGGTGTTACAATAATGGATCAAAAAGTTTTGCTATATCCTTACAAGATTTTGATACTATGCTTGTGTTCCGCTTCTAATTATAAACTCTATATATTCACTCAACTTTTGTTGACGTTTTTAGCATGTTTATCCCAGGTGATTACGCTTGTGCTTGCTTGGATGGGAATGGTGTGTGGATATCAAGGATTTGGACTCGGTGAACAATTCACATTTGAGAAAATAATTTTTGATAAATCGAATTGTGTTGTGACTTGTTTAGAGTTATTTTTCCAAAACTGTTTGGGGGACCTGTGTAACTCTGATCTTTTAAACAAATCGAATGTGATACCTTATTTTAAAAACGTCTCTTTTGAGGTCGTTTTTTGCAACTCATGTGTATGAACTATGAAGTAGCACCCTGTTAGCCTCAATTTATTGAGTCGAACAAGGAAGCTCGGTCACTCTACGATGGAGCTTCGGTCTTTAATTAGTTA
>BQNB010000180.1:7624-77822 GCA_026074375.1 Tanacetum coccineum | reverse complement strand
GGCAAGCAGTACTATTATTAGTGCTAGCAGTACTAACATGAGTGCTACCAGTACTAACATGAATATTAGCAGTATTAACATCATTTGTACTGCTATAAGCTAAGATAAAACCCAAATTCTGAGAGCCTGAGTTTGAGCTAGAGGTTACACTTCTTTTGACATCTAGTTCAACAATCTTAAAATTGTTGTAAAGATCATCAAAACTTATTGAGCCCAGATTTGACTAGTTCCTCCAGACAACAACATGCATACCCCATTCAGTAGGAAGACTTCTTAAAAATTTAAGGTTAAGTTCCTCTGGATTGACGATTTCACCTAAGATAGTTAATTGACTCAAAATCTTCTGAAGCCTGTTAAAAATAGAGTCAAGTGACTCTGAGCTAGAAGCACTAAAGGTTTTGTACATCTGCTTTAAGAGTGTCTTTTGAGTCTTTTTGGTGGCTTCATTACCACCAAATCTTGCTTCTATGGCCTCAAATAAAGACTTGGCATCCTTGTATTTATTGAAAGTAAGTAGATGCTCACTTCAGGATTTAAGATCTTGCTTCTTTAGGATCTTCTCTTCTACAATAACAGCACCAGGTATTGTTGTAGTAGATGTACCATCTGCCTCTCTAGTGATTTGAGCTACTGGCTTGAAAGAGTTTCCTTCCTCTATAATCTCCCAGAGAGAATAGTCTTGAAGTTAAATGTATGATTCTATCCTGAGTCTCCATGTGTCATATTCACATTGCTTGAGAAGTGGCAGTTTTGCAAGAGAATTGTTTTGTTCAAGATCCATGGTTTTTGATCTAGGGAATGAACACAGAAATGGATCTAGTTTTGCTTCTTCTAAATCAAGGTTTCAGAACACCCGCTCTGATACCACTTGATGGTTCCAATTAAATGGATCTTTTGTTCTGTTTAGATAAATCTAAACAACTAGATTAGAAACCTTGTGGTGTATATATAAAGACTATGCGGAATTAACCTTTATATACTCAGAAGAAACAATCAAACAATGAACACAGAACTTTCACTTATATTGAACAAATCACAAAACAACTATATGTTTTGCCTAACAACTAATCTATGAATATTGATCTGCTTCTATTATCTATCAATGATATATCCTAACTATGCCGTAAGGGTTCCTTTTATACACCAAGGAAAAACCCTAATAGGCTTACAAAACGCGTTAACAGATCATGCATATCTATTCCTAATATAACTCATGCATATCTCATAAGCAGTACTAACTATATAACTAACAGTACTAACTATATGCTGACAGTACTAACATTGTACTAGCAGTACTAACTATAACTAACAGTACTAAGTTCTTTAACTAACGGTACTAAGTTCTTCAGCAGCATATCTTGTAGAAGCTCTTTAATTCCCAACAATCCTCCCCTAAACTTATGATTTACCTTCAAATCTTAAGTTTCTTGAATTAAAGCTTTTTGATTTTGAGAGGATTCTTTCAAACACTTTAGCTTCCTTGCTTATTGGTTTTTACAAAAATCTTCATATTCTTTTGCTGAAAAATCACACTAACTCTGTTCTGCAATCTGAGATTTGATAAACTTTATAAGCTCAGATGCCATATCACTTTCTTCTTCTGCTTCAATCTTCAAGTTGATCATCTTCTTCAAGATTTCCTTCTTCAGTGGATACTTCTTGTCTACTAGCATGTTAATCTGAATTGAAGTACCATCTAAGAATAAAGAATGAACACCACTGTATTCATGTAGTTTCCACCTCAGCAACTCCCAATAGTGTTGGTTCAACCATATGTCATCTTCTTCATTTGGATCAAACATCATTTTCAGATCTCCCCATAAATCTAAATCATGACCTTCAATTGAACGATGTTTATATCTTTCTTGAACCAAACTGTAGAGTTGAAATAAATCTTGTCTGTCAAGTCTTCTTAACAATGCTTGAAAATCTCCATGAAAACTTGAAGTTCCATCAGCTCTTGTAATCTTGCAAACTTCAGAATCTTTTGCTTCTGTCATTCCCAGCAAAATATATTCCCAATTTACAATATTATGTTTGTTGCAAGACTCCAAAGTTGTCATTTTGATGAATTAATTAACAATCTGGAATTTTGTAAGAAGTGTAAAAGAGTTTATATTCACTGTCTGTAAAAGATTTGAGCTTATCATGAAATCTTTAAAACAGAACTATCTCAACGGCTCTTTTGTTATGGCTCAAACAGTACTAACGGTCACTTAGCAGTACTAAGTTTGAACTAGCAGTACTAACTGATTAGTTTAGTACTGACAGTTGTAATTTTGAGCAATAGAACTGTTTAACACCAAGCATAACATGAAGTTTGTCATACTCCTCTAATGAATCATCTTTCTACTATCCTCCCCTGTTTGACAGAATCTTCTGAAATCAAATACTCTTTTGTTGTAGAACTTGAGCTTGTTTTCCGATCTTCTGACTTTCTTTATCAAACAGTGTTAGAGTCTGAGTATGAGTCTTCTTAAAAGCATCTTCCAAAATAGTGACATTCTCAATCAATTTGGTACATAAATTCATCAATTCTATAAGTTACAGACTGTCCTCTCCTCTTTCAAGAGTATAACTTCTTGAGAGATGTGGATCATTGGACTTATAGTTTTTGGCAAACTACCAGCCATAAACGGATTTGATGATTCTTTACCAGTTGCCGTTTGCCCTGGAATAGTCAATGCTTTATTGCAAAACATGGTGCATTGATAACCATATAGTTTTTAGCAAACTATCAGCTATCAACAGATTTGAGTAGTCTTTACCAAGAACTGTTTGATCCTGGACTAGCCAACTCTTCACCATGAAGTAAGGTGAGTTGAGAACCCTACAATTTTTGGTAAATTGTCAACCATGAACGGATTTGAAAAGTCTTTACCACAAACCGTTTGCTTATGGACTAGCCAATTCTTATGCCTGTTAAGCATGGTGAATTGATGACCATTTGTTGTGTGGTTGTAACACCAACACTAAAAGACCATCCATTCTGTCATCAAATCCTCCCCTCAAATCCAACTATGATTCTTTGTAGAACCTGCAAATGTTAGTCTAAAACATAGAAAATGCAATAACAGTACTAACATAGCATCATCAAGTATAAGAGAATTAATTTCTCTTGGGAACCCAAGCCATTACTGACTTGTTTCTACCTGTTAGATCAACATAGTCAAATTGCTTACAAACACAAAATCCAGTACATTTTGGGGATATTTGTTATGTATCAAAATCTTTACTTTTCATGGATGAACAATTTGAACTTGAAGCTTTTGTAACGACATTTCAATTAAATCCGATGTATCATTTTTAAACGACTCATTTAGAGGTCGTTCTCTCATATCTTGTGCTATTGATCTATGAAGTAACACTCCCAAACACTTATTCCATTGCGACTCAATTTGGGGGTGTTACACCTTATTCCTAGACACTATACCATTTTCATCCAATTTATTTCTAAAGACCCATTTTGTTCCTATGACGGTTTGACTCATGGGGAGAGGAACTAAATCCCAATCATTGTTAGCTACAAATTGATTTAATTATTCTTGCATAGCTATAATCCAACTTTCATCTCCTAGTGCCTCATTGACATCTTTGGGTTCTATGGTATAAATAAAACAAAAGAAATTACTATGATTTTGGGCTTGTGATCTTGATGTCCTTTGATTAAGATAACATATAACTTGTTCTAGTGGGTGATTCTTGGACTCCTTAATGTTAACGACTTCGTCAACTTCTATCGACTCATCTTCTTCATTATTATTGTTTACTACTTTAGTATTATTTTCAATAGCTTCTTCTTCACGAACATCATCATCAACCAATGGTGATAATTTGGTAAGAGGAGGACTTTCATCGAATGTCACGTTAAGTGATTCTTCGACTTTCATTGTATGTTTATTTAAAACTACACATGCTTTACTATTTTGAGAATATCCTAGAAAAACACCTTCGTATGACTTTGGGTCAAACTAGGTTAGATAGTCTTTGGTATTTAAGATGAAGCACTTGCTTCCAAATACTTTGAAATATTCTAAAGAGGGTTTCCTACCTCTAGACATTTCATAAGGGGTTTTTCCTAGTATTGGTCGAATTAAGCTTCTATTAAGAATTTAAGTTGACGTATCAACGACATTACACCAAAACTTTTGTGGAATGGATTGTTCATTTAACATAGTCCTAGACATCTCTTGTAAAGTTCTATTCTTTCTTTCTACTACCTTATTTGATTGTGGAGTACGTGGAGCCGAGAAATTATAAGTAATGCCTTGTGCATCACAATAAGCTTGGAATTGTACTTCATTGTCAAATTCCTGACCATGATCCGTTCTAATAGCAACTATAGAATTTCCTAGTTGGTTTTGAATTTTCTTACTTAATATATCAAATTTCTCAAATGCTTTATTTTTAGTTTTTAGAAACTTAGTCCATGTATATCTAGAATAATCATCTACTACTACTAATGTGTATAAATTACCTCCATAACTTTTAATTGCCGACAGACCAAATAAATCCATATGTAATAATTCTAGACATATTTTAGTAGAACCCATATTTTTAGCTTTATGACTTGCATGGGCTTGCTTTCCAATTTTGCAAGCATCACAAAAATGTTTATCATACTTTAGCTTAGATAAATTTCTAACTAATTTTTTGGATGACAAAGATTGAATTAAATACATATTTGTGTGACCAGGTGTTCTATGCCACAAGGTAGAATTATCAACTACCGTGGTAAGACATAATTTATCTTGAGACTTATTTCCTAGTTTCATGACATATAAACCATTTTTTCTAACTCCTTTTCCTATTATTTTACCATCTTTAATTATTTCATTACCTTCTTTCGTAAATAAGACTCTACACTTATTATCACAAATTTGACCGACACTAAGCAAATTAAAGGCTAAGTTATCTACGTGTTCTACATTAGATATCGTAAGAGAGTTATTTGAGATCGTACCTTTGCCTATGATTTTTCCTTTCAAGTTACTTCCAAAGACAACATTAGCTCCTTCGTATGCTTTGTAGGTAGAGAATAAACTTTTGTTACTGGTCATATGTTTGGAGCAACTGATATCTTTAATCCATTCGTCCGGCTCCAAACACGTTCTCAAGCATACCTATTTCAACAAAAACAAATTCAAGCGTTTGGTCCTCAATATCTCATGGGTCCAAAAACATTAGTGTTGTACATCCCTTGCAATTGTTGCAATTGATTGGGATATTAAAATGGGATACAATTTCCCGTGTATACAAAACCTTAACTTTGGTTGTTATTCCAATTCATATGATAAAAGTTTTGGTAAATTGGTTCTCTAGAGTTTCTTCTAAGTTGAGGTGTGTTGTATCTTGGTTGAGAAAAGTTATTTCTTCTAGGTGGAGGCTTTTTCGACCTAGAATCGGTTTTGACATAACTCAAACCGCTTTTAAGTGATGATTTTAAAGACGGTTTCTTTGACTCTTCAATCTTATTGTGTATTAGTTTCTATCTAGTAATGACAAAATCCAATCTCAAAGACATAGGTGGGCTAAAAACGTGTTCTGTTACTTTTTCACTACTTGACGGATCCAGGTATGGTGGATCCGTGCACCTTTATGGTGGATCCGTCAGGTGTAATTTTAGCGGACGGCCCAACAAAGTTTATGGGTTTGGTTCCGCTTGTTGATGCTTTATTACCATCGAATCCTAGACCTATTTTACAACTAGATGACTTTTGATTGCTTAACATTTCTCTTAGTGAATTAGCGCTTTTATCAAATTTTACAAACTTAACTTGAGTTTCCTTAAGTCTAGTATTTTCTAACTTAAGTTCTTGACACGACTTACATGTCATATCAATTTGTTTATTTCTCTCAAGTTTCTTAATTTTCTTGTTTAACTCTAAAATTCCGTTTTCTAAAAGATCTCTTTTAGTTTTCAAAACTTTATTCTTGTTAATGATTTTTAAGCTAATTTCACATAAGTTATCATATTCTATTTGCATACTATCGTTATCAAAAGAAGAAGCATCACTATAATAAGAAGAGTTAAAAGTTACCTCATTTGACGATTGGGCCATGAGACAAGTTTCATCGTTAGTTTGTCCTCGACGTCATTTTCGCTATCGATCTAAGAACCTCTAATGAAGGCCTTTTGATCTTTGTTGCGAGGTGGTTTTGGACAATCGCCAATGAGATGGTTTGGATCACCGAATCTAAAGCATTTCCGATCACTCTATCCTTTCTTCTCATCCCTTTGTCGGAATGACTTCTTTTCATCTCTTGGTTGCCTAACAAATTTACCCTTTCTTCTAAAGAACTTTTTAAAGTTCCTTACAGCCATAGCATATTCTTCGTCATCACTTCCGGATGTCGAAGTTTTATCATCACTAGACTCTTTCTTAGCTTTCAAGGCAATGGACTTAACCCTTTCTTTTTTGACTTTATAAATTTTGGAATCTTTTTCCATGACAACTTCATGTACTTTTAGATTGTCGATAAGCTCGTCTAGATCTAGTGATGACAAATCTTTTGAATCTTCAATTGTCGTGACCTTTTCTCTCCATTTAGGATGTAGAGCCCTAACAAACTTCCTAACATAGTTCTTGCTAGAGAAACTTTCGTCAAGAGCTTTAAGACTAGTGATAATAATGTTAAATCTAGCAAAATCGCTATCAATAGATTATTTTTCAAGGAGAGTAAATTGTTCATATTGTTGAACAAGAAGATCAATTTTATTATCCTTTACTTGGCTATTACCTTGATGTGTGATTAACAACGATTGCCAAATATCTTTAGCCGTTCTACACATAAAAATTCTTTCATACTCCTTTTTAGGTAATGCGTTATAAAGAACCATTTTAGCTTCATTATTTTTAGCAAGTTTTCTTTTAAGATTATCATCTTGTTGTTCATGAGGAACTATTTCTAAAACTTGGGTAACTTTGTTTATGGCAACCGGTGGAAAATCACCATTCAAGATAATATGCCAAAGATCTAAATCTTTTGCTTTCACATAAGTTTTGAATCTGTTTTTCCAATATATAAAACAATCCCTTTCGAAAAGTGGTGGTCTTTGCATAGATTGCCCTTCTAGATATTTATCTGAATCCATAGTCGATTCAAGCTTTAATGTACAATATACGTTAAAGATCTTGGGTGACCTTGGCTTCTGATATCAATTGTGGAAACTAAAGGGGGGGGGTGTGAATAGTTTTACTGTTTTATAAATAAAACATAGATTGTCGACTTATGTGAATTCAAGAGATATACACAAGTGTATATGATAGCAATGCAATAAGTAAATAAGTAATCTACGAAGTATAAACAAGTAAGGATAGAAAAGATCAAATCGATGACACAATGATTTATAGTGGTTCGGCTATGAAGCTCCTCTTCGCCCTACTCCACTCCTCAAGTACCCAACTTGAGAGTTTTCTTCACTATGTCAACAAGCTCCCTTTAGGCGGAGAAAACCTTACACGTCGCTTACACTTTTTCCGATACTAAGCTAAATACCGAGCTCTACTTCGAGATAGAACCAATTTTACACACTATGTATTTTGTCGCCTAAATACTAACCTATTATACACATATGATACACACAACACATAACACAAGAGATACAAGATAAATGATTATCACAACCTTGATGACACAACTAAACTAATAACACTTGAAGCTTCACGTCTTCGTTAATGTTCTTCACTAAAGAGTGGAATGAGTTGATCACTTGTAATGGATTATGAAACAAGTATAATGATCAAAGAATATGAAAATGATAAAAGCTAGAGAGAAAAATATTTATGAAGAGTTGTCTAAAATGAAGACTTAAGGTTGTTATTTATAGGCAACATTTTGAAATTCAAATCTGTCCTAGGGGAGTCAGTCGTGCGACTCACGGTTCCCTCATTCCCTGGATCCGTCCAGTGCTTCTGGTGGATCCGTGGGTGGAGCTGGGACAATATTTGTCATTTTGTGATTAACCCCAAATCTATACAAAATATTGTTTTGTACTTATTAAAACCAGTTTAATAGATTCTTCTAGAAGAAAATATTTCTTATCACCAATAAGGAAAGATTTTCTAGATTTGGGAAGATTTGGAAAGATTGTTTCCACTTATGGTTAATCTTATTTTGTCTTACATGATTATTATAACTAGCTTATAATTAATCATGTGTTAGCTTAAATCATTTGATTAGAAAAGATTTATGCAAAAGATAATATTTTTCTTTGATCATAACTATGTTTAATAATGCCATATTCATACCTTAAGTGATTTGTCGTCGTCAAGTAAACTTTCGACTAAATAACTTGTTTACATAAACTTTTAGGTAGTATGACATTATATTTGTTATTATTAAAACATGAAGATTATTAAATATAAATATCGTTTTTTGTGCGAATATTTGTATTAACAATCTCCCCCTTTTTGATGATGACAAAATATAAACTCATGCTTATTTAAAAGTTACTAAATAAGTATTTAGTAGATGAGTTTACATATCTGCTCCCCCTTTTGTCGAAGCAAAAAGTGTTGTAGAGGCGGTCCTTGCAAGTCTTGTTTTTGACGAATGCTAAGTCACTTGGTTACGAATGCAAAGTAAAAAAAATAACGACAAAGTTGCAAGAGCTCCCCCTTGGTGTATACTCCCCCTTGCTTGGGGCACCAAGGAATTGAGCTATGGATGCATTGCTACAAAACAAAGTTAGTAGACAAGCAAATATATATATATATATATATATATATATATATATATATATATATATATATATATATATATATATATATATATATATATATGACAATCACAAATGCACACATATACATTTTATGCAATAAACATCCATCATCAACACAAAAAATAAAAATAATGTTAAATCCAAAGGGTTTGGGGTATCATAAGAGTGGATTTAGTGCGGAATGTATGGTGGGTTTGAAGATCCAAGATGATGTTGGATGTATGAGCAAATGAAGTGCACCTTTCTTGTAGGACTTTTGAAGTGATTACTGTTGTTGGTGCAATATCTACATATGTGTAGATGAGGATTGTGATTGGTGATTGGGGTTAAATGATCAAACTTGTTGTGGAGAGAGGGTGTTTTGTTTTATGGAGTGTGTTCTTGAATGTATTCGAACATGAGATGCATTTCATGTAACAGTAGTCCAATTTCACATTGGGTGGTACTGCAACATTGACATGTCATGGGGTGAGAATGAACTTGTCTTGATTCTAAGACTTCGGGTGGAGTGATGTATGGATCAATTTGATTTGATTTGAGTTTTGAGAGATGTTCTTGGATGATTTTCCTTTTGATTGTAGGTGTGGAATCATTTGAGGAAGTAGACATTTGATTTTTAAGTATAAAGTTGTGAAGTTGTGTCCTTATAAAGAAATAGGGTGTATGCCTTGGCATGAAGGTTCTTGGATTATATGGAGGAGGTATTTTATCCTAAGGTTTAAGATGTATTGGGAATTATATTTGAGTTGTTAAGACAAAACATATGAAAGATGAAAGACTTAAAAGGCAAAGGAGGAATTCTTCAAAAGATGAAAGATTTTTTTGACTGTTTTCTTGTGATTTTTGACTTATCCGTACCTGCATACACAAAACACAAATACAAGCATATTTTTGCCATTTTTTTGGTCTGTTTTGGGTTTAATTGGGTTTTTTAGGCATAAATGGATATGTGTATTCTACACTTATCATCGATCACTATTTTATTCGTTCATCTATATGGATCGATGGTTTTTGCATATGGAAAAATGGTTAAGTGATGATGCCCAAACTGCTATATATTATACGTTGGTTCTTATTTGGCCTATATCTGATCATGGATAAGAGTTAGATTTGGTACTTTTTATATATTATTGTGGGCTGGTAGAAACGCAATTGGATCACATTCATGAGTGCTGCTAGTATATTTTTATTAGTACTACCAGTTATTGATTACTACTGCCAATATAAGAAGTTAGTACTGCTCGTTTCCATTAGTATTGTCCATGAGAATGAAGAATTGTGACAGGTTTGCAACAGTTTAGTAACAAATTATGTGTCACAAAAAGGTATGAGAGGAAGGAGTAATCACGATAGTGATAGTTTAGTAACAGATTTATGATAGAAAAAGCGTTGCTAAATGGTATGGGAGGAAGGAGATAGCAGTTTAGTGACGGTTTAGTGACAAGAAAAGTGTTGCTAACAAGGCGTCATCTAGATACTTAAAAAAAATAATAAAAAAAGTATCCTTAACAGTAGTTATTGTTAATGCTGTTTGTTTATGCTACCAAGAAAATGGTTATCAAGATGCAGCATATGGTCGATCTTTGGTTTGAATATGCTTTCAGTGTGGAATAAAGAAACAACATGTTCGTATAAGGTAGTAACTGCTGCTATTGGACGTGGATAGGGTTTTATTGGGCACTTATGTTATACTGTCCAATAGTATTAAAAGACTTGAACGCAGTTTGGAATATTGTTTTGGTTCTGGAATGTTAATACTGCTGCCAAAGGGAGATTAGTACTGCTAATAAAAGTTTCTACTACTATGGTTGAAACTTAATACCGCCGAAGGTAAAGTAGTACTGCTAGTTCATGGATAATGATGCCAAGTCTATGTTAATGCTGCTTTTGACACGGGTTTGATATGTGTTAATACTACTTGTATTTGTTAATACTGCTAACAGTAATGGTTAATACTGTTAGCTTTATCTAAAGTATGTTAATACTGCTTGGGATTAAAAGGTTGGTTAGTGTTGCTCGTATAGAAAGTTAGTACTGCTTTGTATCTTTGAGAGTTCGTGCTGCCAAGCAACTTAGTGCTGCTCAGTTTAAACGAATTATGTTGCTTGGATTGATTACATGTTCACGCTGTCAGTTTGTACTGCCAGCTTATCCACTTAGTACTGCTCAAAGATGTTACTGTTGCTTGTTGTATCTGATATTGGGTAACACTTAATTTTGGATCTCGGATAACACACACAAAAGGTTATGATTTTAAATGTTCTTAAACGTTTAAAAGGCTCGTTTTTGGATTTCTTAGATTAATTAATTACGAAGAAGATTTTTTATAACCTATTTGAAGTTGAAGTGGAGTTTCACGGATGCGTGTTCTTATCATATCTTAAAGTGGGTGTTACACTTTAAAGACAACTTGTTCGTGCTTAGAAACGATGTGGCGAAGACTTGACAAATCTAGCAAAGGTGTGTGATTTTTCTTATGGTGCTCAATGCTTACATTTGCTATCACTTATTATGTGTCTCATAGAAGATGAGGACATTTGTCAAGAGGTTGCGATCTACTTATATTTCACAGATTTATTTATAAGTTCAAAGTCACGTGGATAGTACAAGACATAAGACACAAGTTTGGGTTGTTCTACTTCAGCATCAAGTTTGTTATACTTAGTTTTCTTCATTAGTAATCATTACATAGAGCCTACAGAATTGAAGATTCAAGAAATGGTTAACATATGGGTTTCAGGGGAAGCTTATTGTTAAAATGTTTAACCATTTACATGCATCATCGAGGTGAAGGTTTTTACTACTGCTAATCATTATTACTACTGCTAGTGTGAGTTTCTACTACTCAAGTTCATTTTTCTTATTGTGCTTAATGGTGGGTAATTTGAGGAGTTAGAAGGCTTGGATTAGAAGTGTGATATTGGTTTGTAGTGGTCAAGATCAAAGTTGCTTATATTTATATGTCCCTTATTAGATTATGACAAAAAGGGGAAGAATAGGATTATGTGGCAAAAGGGAAGTAGATTATAGAGATCATCATTTAACAGGCTTATTATGGTGTTGGTGGACTGGGCATTGGTACAAAGGAAATCTACTTAAAGGGAAGTTTTGTTTCATTTAGGGAGATGATTACATCTTAATTTCAGGGGAAGCTTTAGCTTTATGATGAAGTTTGTACATGACTTTGTTTGTTTTGTCATCATCAAATAGGGGAAGATTGTTGGGAATTATTGATTTGATGAGACAAAATAAATAAAAGAATGAAACACAAGATGGACTTAATGCATAGCTGGAATTCTTCATAGATGGAAGATTTTGATGATTCTAAAAGATCTCAGTAAGAAGATAAAAGATATATAAGATAACGATAAAAGTTCAGGAAGCATATGATTTGGTTTCTATAATTATATTTGTTCTTATCCTTTGTAAACCTAGATGATCTCTACTATATAAAGAGACATTAGGTCGTGTAGTTTAGCATCCAAAAAAGTGTGTGTACACAGAGAAAAACGTGTGTGTGTGTATCTCAAAGGAGATGTAGACGTCTATAGTGGTGATGTAGCCTCAAGGTAATCAAGGTTTTCTTTGATCCCTGTTACTGTTAGAGATAGGTAACTCTATTATTCTGATCAAATAATATTGAGGCTTGGTGGAAACGTTTAATGATAAAACCTTGTTTGATAATATACTGTTCTTTATTATTCCGCTGCATATTTATATTATCTGTAAAACATATCCTAGATGGGCTTAAACGATCTTCACAAATAATCATCCAAAAAATTTATCTTTTTATTCACATAACTTGCATTCGGATTTCCTTAATCGTATGCAAACTCAATTTTATTCTCTCTTAATCTTTTAAATTTCTCAATTTCCAAAGCTTCATTCGAATGTGTGAGAAACGTCGGAGTATACCCTAGACCAATAACCCTCTTATCGTAAAGACTAGGTCTCAATTCTTTTGCTTTACAAAAATAACTTGGATTTTCAAAACCTATTCCTTTTCGACCATTATACATTTTATCTTTAGAAGGCATGATCATATGTATTGTCTGATGCGTTTATCCGATTTTATGAAGTTTGTTTTCACAATCATTCAGTCTTTCCAAACACTTTTCATTTTCTAAATCCTTGTTACGCACACACTCATCCAATTTTGAAATTTTCGTTTGTTTTTCTAAAATGTTCTCTTGAAGCCTTAGCACATTATTATTCATCTCAACTAACTGACGACTCATCTTATCAAATAAAATCTCTTGTTCATCAATCTTTTTCCTATGTTGTTTATCATTATCACAAAGAGCAGAATATCTAATCATATATTGATATCTTTCTTCCTCAAGTTTAGCATATTGTGCTTGACATTCAGTGTGAGTATCAATCACAACATGTTTGACTTTGAGTTGTTCTTGCAAAACTTCCGTTTGAGCAAGCAAATCAACATTCGTTTCGTTCAACACTTTTATTTGTTCATTAAATTCATTGTTTTTCTCCTCAAAAGTGTTTACTTGATTCTTCAAAACATCATATTTATCTTGTAAATCCTTGTTTTGATTTTCTAAATCTTTGCTTTGTTGATTCGCTTTCTCAATACGTTTCTGACATTTAGCAATCTTGTGGTTAAACTTCTTAATCAATTTATCAACTAAATGATCTTTGTCTTCAGAATCATTATGATCAACTTCTGACTGATCATGATCTGTTTGAGATACAATATGATTTTCATTAAAATTTTCACTAGCAGATTCAATTGCATCATGAAAAATTTCTTGATCATCATCATTGTTCACAAATAAACCATAATTAGTAGAGTTATCATAATATTCTGAAGTTTCATATTCAGATTCACTTTCAAAATCAGATGTGTAATAAGATACCTCAGCAATGGTTTCTTCTACAGATGATGAACTTTCCTCTGAATCTGAAAGAACCTTTTCTATTTTAGCCATGAAGACCATATTTGCATTGATCTCTTGTTCTGAATCACTACTGGACTCCATCCAAGCTTGGTCCTCAACAAAAAGCAGTTGTTCATCACTATATTTCTTAGCTAGTAACATCTTTGTCTTGTAGTAGTTGTAGTCTTTGACCTTTGCTTTCTTGCAGTCTTTGGCAAAATGTCCTTCCTTCTTGCAATTATAGCACTTAACTTTGCTCATATCCTGTTTCTTCTCATCAGCTTTCTTATCCTCTTTCTTTTCTTCTGACTTCATGTACTTTGGTTTCTTGTTTGCTGAAGAAGAAGCTGAAGAAGTTCTCAAATTGTTGTTTGTTGGATTAGCATAATACTTCTTTCGATTAAAAGCTTTTGCTAACAACGCGGTAATCTTTTTCAAATCACTGATATCTTCATCATCACTTCCTTCAGACTCTGATTGAACTACAACTTTCTCTTTGTGTTTGCTCACTTTTGTTTTCTCAGCAACCAACGCTAATGGATCTGAAGTAACCACAACAGCTTTCTTCTTATATCCTATAGCATCATTCACATCACCTTGGTTTTGCTTCAGAATGTTTTAAAGAGCATCAATATTGATATCCATTAAGTTCTTGGTTTGCCTCATTAGTGTACCATACTGTTTCTATTCTGGTTGCAGATTGTTTAAGAACTTGTAATTCAACTCACAATTATCTTTCTTATAACCACACTTCTTCAAATCGTTAATCACTTGTAAGTAACAAAGATAAGTATCAAGCAATTGTTCTCCTGCAGTAGTTTTGAAAGTCTCATACTCATATAAAATTGCTGCTTTCCTATCTTGTTCACCATACTCAGAACCACGCATCTGCATTTCAAGAGTATCTCATAAATCTTTAGCAGTATCGTTGCTATCAATGAGATAATAAATGTCATTTGGAAGCCCTTGAATCAAAAGAGATCTTGCAAGACGATCAATCTTTCGAGTCTTTTTCTCTTCAGCAGTCTAAAACTTGGGATCTTTGAGAGTAGGAGGTGCATTCGGTGCAGTTCCAGCAAGTGACACTTGAGCAACAACAGGCAATGGTTGTTCACCATTCTTAATTGATATAATCATTGCTTCACCATCAGTTTGCTCTTCAAGATAGTTCATAAACCGTTCACTCCACTGTGAATATTCACCTCGATACAACAACGGAATCCGCATTGTCGAACCAACCGTAATCACGTCTCAACTCATCTTGTCTCTTGCAAATATCCCGATACTCAACGAATAATCCCGACAAGCTCGCTCAATTAATCACCACAAACTTAACTAAACTTGCCGCAAACAAAAACTATTTAATTCTCAATTAAAATCGTAGACTAACAAAATAATCTCTAAAAAATTTAACACAAAATATCAACCCTCAATTAAAACTTGACTCAATTTGAACTAAAAAATCAAAAAAAAATCAGATATAACAAACAAATCTACCCGACTTAAAAAAAATTATATCACTCGGCCCAATTGAGATCATCAGCCCAATTTTCAACATAAAGAAATTTGAGTCCAAATTGAAAATACTAGCTCATATCTATTTTTCGGTAGAGATAGAATGCAAGCCCAAAGGAAACCCTAAATTTTAAGTATATAAAACTCTACAAACTACACACTCACACAAACCCTAAACCTAATTCAGTTTACTCTACACACATACGCCTCTCTCTCTCTTTTAATTATATCTCAGCCTCCACAATTAAAACGTCTCTTGTTTCTTTCATTCGTTGAACAACGAAACACAATTAAAAGATTCTTTTTAATAGTATAACTAAAGCACCATTTATTCTCCTTGGATTATTTCTTGCTTGCTGCTATAAGCCTTACACAACCATACTCATTCCAGCTTATGTTCGAATAACCAAAGCACTAGAAAAAATTTGTTCGATATTAGCAGTAAGCTTCAAGGTCTTTTATGGATCAAAGGTAGGTTTTTTTTCATTTATGTTTCTTGTTCTCTTTTACTCAAAATATAAGAAGACGAGAACACCTTTGTTCTTGGTTTTTCTTGATGATTTTCAAAAAAATTAAACAAAGAAGCTTAATCTTCTAAAGATCAATGATGATATTGGTTCACTCACTTATAATCTTTTAAAGATTCATACCAAAAGTGAACAAAAACTGAGATCTTAGATGTCCTTGATTTCTTGTCCGAATTCGATCTGTTTTTTTATCAAGATCTATGATGTTAATCCTTTTGTGATGTATGAGCTTTGAAAGTTCAAGACTTTGTAGTCAACACAAAAGATAACCTAAGATATGTTGTACAATTAATGTTCTTTGTTTAGTTTTAGATCTGAGTTAAATGAAATATAGTTCTGTTTTGTAATTTGGTTAATTCAGTTCCTTCTTTAGAGTTAATAGATCGATTGATTCTTGAGGAGTTGTTCGGTTCCTACTAAAAAGGTGATAGATCGGTTTGTACTATGATGAGTTGTTCGGTTCCATATGTATGTAGATAGATCGGTTCCTTCTTTTGATTTCCAGGAAAAAAACGTCTATCCCTAAAAACGCGTAAAAGAAAAAAAACACGTCTTTGACTTTGACCAAAAAGTCAAACTTGGTCAAAGTTGTTACAAAGTTTGTTAGGAATTAGTTAGATCTGAAACTAACTATATTTTAAAGCAAAATAAGCAGATTTAAAGCAAAATGAGCACTGAATGAAGCAGATTTAAGCAGAAATAAGCTTAAGCAAAAGCTAATAAAGCTGAATATTTGACTGAATATGCTCAAATTAAGCAAAACCTTGACAAAATAAGCTGCGAATTAAACTGAATAAGTACTAAAATAAGCACAAAAATAAGCACGAATTTCTCAAACTAATCAGATAAGCTCAGATCAGAACACGAATAAGCTGACTGATTTTAAAGCAGATTAAGCAACTGATAAGCTTTTTGTATCTGAAAAAAAAAATTGTAGACTGAGACAAGCAATAAGCTATCAGATAAAGCAATTAGCAGATTGATGATGATATAAGCTCAACCAGAAACTGATAAGCACAAAAATAAGCTGATAAATCTGATAAGCACTAATATAAGCTAATATGGACTGAATAAGCTAATAAGCTGACGAAATAAGCACGTTAAGCAATCGGAAAAAGCAATAGCCAAAAAACAAGCTGATAAGCACAAATAAGATGTAAATCTAAACTAATAAGCACGAATAAGCACAAAATAAGCTCAAAATAAGCAATTTCTTGATCTTTAACACAATCAAACACTAAAATAAGCACTAATCCGCAATCATTGGCTCTTAATACCACATATTAAGCATAAAAGATCTTGATTGATGACTAGTGTGTGTAGATCAAGGTGTAATTAGTGTGTGTGTTTAGAGAGAGAATTTCTTAAACTTGCCTTTTGATTAAATGAAGTTGTTACACTTAACCATGGCATAAATACCTATTTATACCCCTTGGTTAACTATCTTTATTAAACTTTCCTAACTTAACATATTTAGTCCCTACACTTTATAACAGTGCTACAAGTAGATTATTTCTTTATTTCTAACATTAAGTCATGTTTAAATAAGAGATAACTTAATGTAGACATCATCAGTTTTATTCTTTTATATTTTCAGTCATCTTTTTTTATTGAATCACAAACAAATAATTTTCATATAACTTTATAAAAATCATATTAATTAAATCGAATTCAAACACTACCTAAGTGTTATTGTTACGCCCTTGTTTTATGATAAGTGTCATAGTTTATTATGTTAAGATGTGTGTTGGAGTCGTGTTAAGATATGTGTTGGAGTCATGTTAGGATAAGTATTTGTGTTATATGAGATTATCTCATAAGCATCTATTTAAGGTTTCATAATGTAATCAATGAAGCAATCAATCAAGTTAAAAGATCAATAATTCTCTTGTTCTTCTCTCTATTTTCTTAAAGAGCTCGCACACACTAAAAGTGGTGCTACTATCTGATACAACCCTTAATAGGGTCGTATCAATTGGTGCTTTCATTAAGAGTCCTCGTTGAGAGGGCTTTGGATTTAGGGTTCCAAAAAAAATTGTTCACGCGTTACTGTTCACGTGTGATTATTTTACTGTTCTTCGAGTTACTGTTCATGGCATCGGGACGCGGAATACGCACTAATGAGTTTGAGATGCTTATAAATCGGGGATCTCTGAATCTTTATTTAAATCGTTTTATATCTCCAAACTTAAAGTGGCGTTACAAATAGAATTATTGAAGGCAAGGCCTACAACTTTAGGAGAAGCCTTCTCCTTAGCCCGTATCACCGAGGCCCATTTTAAGGACGAGCAGTCTGCCACAGCCATCGCCAAACCAAATGACCTAAACACAAGGGTATATATTCAAGATCTTGAGGAAATGACTCGCCATAAGCGAACAAGGTGCAAGCTATCAAAATAAGCAAAGTTGTTAAACAACCTGATGTAGTGTTAAAATATAAAGCCGCGACTAAAAAAAGTTGGAAAATGGCAGATGGGTCTTTTTTACTAGTGGAATCAAAGTATTACGCTGCCAATCAAGTTGGGTTGATTTTCAATCAAAGTAATGAATCTATATACTATGAAAGAATATTGTTGAATTATCAAGTTTTATTTGTTATATAGTTTAGGGACCATTTCTGTCATCATCCCATTCTTTCTAACTCTAACTCTTTTGTTTAGAGTGTGTTTGTATGTGGGTTATATGTGGAGTGATCATTCTTGCCAAGTGTGGATTGTTGCTGCCTATATAAGGTCTAGAGCTGAGCTCCTTGGTGGCTACGTTTTATTATTCAACTCATCTATCTCTCTCTCTCTCAAGAACCCTAAAGCTCTTTCTTTTGATTTCTGCTATTGTATTGATTATCAACTATATTGATCTATTTGATTCTTATATATATTAAGTCAAACAAGAATGTTATCGGTCTTAGAAAATCAAACTAGGTCTTGTATTGTAATAGGCTAGTCGGGTTCAACGGGCTTGGATTGTAATCTAATATTGTCCGTGTTTCGGGCTCAAAGCCCAAGTTATGCCAAGCCCAACCCAAGATTACAAGCCCATATACCACCTAGCAAGGCATGGGTATAAATATCCCTTCACCACACTTGGTGAAGGGTGTTGGTTACATTTCTATCACTTGTAATCCACCAATATTGGTAAAGGTTATTGTTGTGTAATGGATTAAATTAGTGGGATAACATGTGGTATCAGAGCTAAAGGGGTGTTAAGTGTTTGTTTTGTGTGAAATTCGTGTGGTTTGTTGGTTATTTTTTTGGTTCGAAAAATAGCAAGAAAAAAAATCAAACTTTGATATTTGTTTCGTGGTTAAAAGTGTTAAAGACTTGTATTTTCGAGCTTAGATCAATTCCTTCCATCATTACTAGGTGGTTTTAATATTATTTCGTAGCTTACAAGAAAGTTTGAAGATTTTTTCTTGGCTGCGTTTTGCCTATCTAAAGGGGTGTTCTTGCTTGCGTTTTGCTTCATTCGTTGCGTTTTGCCTTAAGACATTGCGTTTTGCTTCATTCGTTGCATGTTGCCTCAAGATACTGCGTTATGCTTCATTCGTTGCGTTTTTTCTCAAGACACTGCGTTTTGCTTCATTCGTTGCGTTTTGCCTCAAGACACTGCGTTTTGCTTCATTCATTGCATTTTGCTGCTTGCGTTTTGCTTTATCATTGCGTTTTGCTTCATCATTGCGTTTTTCTTCATCATTGCGTTTTGTTGCTTGCATTTTGCTTCATCATTGCGTTTTGCCTCTTGCGTTTTGCCTAGAAATCCTGCGTTTTGCTCTTGAGATTTGTCTATAGGTTGAGATTTGTTACTGCGTTTTGCCTCATTGAAGACCCTTTTTATAACAAATCTAAACGTTATGCTGCCCAAATCTCAACAAATCTTGCGTTTTATCTAGAAGTCATTGCGTTTTATCTAAAAGAATGAGATTTGTCTATTGAGATTTGTCAAACATTCTTGGTTGAGATTTTCCAATCGTTCTTCGTTGAGACTTGCTACACCTTGACCTTCTTTAGACAACAAACCTCAAGGACTTAGAACTTCATTTTAGACTTAACATACAATCAATTAACATAAACAAACCTCATAATCCACCTTAACTTCAAATTATTTATTCATTTATGGTTTCTTCTTGATTTTGTAAAATCCCGCGAAAGATACGATTCTTTTCTCGGTTTTAATCAAAGATTTGTAAAATCCTGTGAACGTTAATTCATTTAAAACCACAATCAATCACTTCATAACACTTAAGATCTGATATCCATTTATAACAACTTCATCAAAATGTCAAATTCAAATACCAATTTGCAAACTAAATCATCAAATGCTCTTTATAATGCTATCATGGAAGCAGGTAGCAAAGATCGTCCACCAATGTTAGCACCGGGTAATTATGTTCAGTGGAAATCCAGAATCAAGAGATACATTGACACTAAACCTAACAGTGAACTCATCCACCATTGTCTCCAAAATCCACCATACACGTATCAATGGGCTGAGAAAATAGTTCCAGTTGCTGAAGGTAGTTCAGAAACCACTACAGAAGGGTATATGGAGAACTACAAGAATGTTTCACAAGACATACGGGATCAATTGAATGTTGAAGCTGAAGCTGTTCAAATAATTCTCACAGGGATAGATAACGATATCTACTCCACAGTTGATGCTTGTCCAAATGCATGTGAAATGTAGAAAGCCATTGAAAGGTTGAAACAAGGTGAATCAATCAACGTTCAAGATCTTGAAACCAATTTGTATTGGGAGTTTGGAAAATTCACATCACGAGATGGTGAATCACTTGAATCGTACTACTCAAGGTTCTACAAAATAATGAATGAGCTTGTCAGGAATCAGTGTGATGTTACGAATCATTAAGTGAATGTTCAGTTCTTACTTCAACTACAACCAGAATGCCAAAGGTTTGTGACACTTGTTAAGCAGAGTCAAGAGCTGAAGACTGTCTCCTATCACAAACTTTATAACATCCTGAAGCAACACCAAAATGAAGTCAACGAGATAAGAGCTGGAAGACTAGCACGTACTGCTAATCCACTTGTACTTGTTGCTCAACAACAACCAGTTTACCATCCTCAAAACCATCCTAATCACAACACTTAATATTCCTCCACCAGATCACAACAAGCTACCAGAAACCGAGGAAAAGCAATTGTCAACTCTTCTGCTCCTATTTATGATCAAGAACCTGTCACGGTTACTGAAGAGGATGAAATGTCAAAGGAAAGGGAGATTGACAAACTAATGGCTTTAATTTCTCTCTCGTTCAAGAAAATCTACAAACCTACCAACAACAACCTTCGAACTTCATCAAACACCAGCAGAGCTAATCAAGATAATTCTCCAAGAATCAATAGAGAAACTGGGTATGATAATCAGAGGGTAGTTAATGTTGCTGGGGCTAGGGAAAATGTAGGTACTCAGATTATGCAAAAATCTGGGATTCAGTATTATTACTGCAAGGAATATGGGCATGTATCAAGGGAATGTCAGAAACCGAAACGAGTAAAGGAAGCAACTTATCACAAGGAAAAGATGTTATTGTGTAAGCAAAAGGAAGCTGGGATTCAGTTGAATGCAGAGCAAGCTGATTGGAAGGATGACACTGATGATGAATCTGACGACCAGGAATTGGAAGCACATTATATGTACATGGCACAGATTCAAGAGGTTACTCCAGATGCTGTTAAAAATTCTAGACCCGTCTTTGATGCTGAGCCATTGCATAAGGTGCAAAATAATAATGACAACTATAATGTGTTTGCCATTGAAAATGCTTATCCTGAGCAACCTGAATCTATTAATGACATATATATGAAGGAACAAGGTGACACCAATATCACTATTCATTAATTGGATATGTGTTATGATAGAGAACAGGATGACCAAGACGATATTGATGAACTTGATCAAGAACGTGATTTGCTTGCTTCTTTAATTGATAAACTAAAATGTGAAATTGATGACAGCAAAAACCGTAATAAATTTTTGGAATCATCACACAAGGCTTTAGTTGATAAATTGAAAGGTGAAATTTAGGATTTCAAAACGAAAAATAAGAGTTTAGAATCATCAAATAACCATTTCAAAGAAGCAAACAATGAACTGTCTAAGACTAATCAGTTGATGTTCAAAGACCTTAAGAAGTTCCAAGCGGAACTTGATAAGTATCATGATGTGAATTATGCGTCAAAGGTGGAAATTGATTGTGCAAAAGCTAAAGGGGATTTAATGCCATACAAAATCGAATTTGAAAAGTCATCTAATGAATATACTTGAAAGATAAATGATTTAAATCAAACGATTTCAGATTTGAAAAAGGAGCTTGTTGCACATCAAGAAACAATCTCCACAATGTCACAAGAAAAAGAGGCTCAGATTAAGCTTTACAAAACTCGTGAAGACAAAGAACTTGATAAGGTCATTGCTTTAGAAAATAAAGTCAAGGTTTTGTATGATATTATATATAAAACCGAACAATTTGTTCAAACTATGAATATGCTTAATCGTAATTGTAAAACGAGTTTTGTAAAACCCGAGTTCCTCAAGAAAGATCAAAGAGCAAATCCTCATCTGTATGATATAGGTTGTTATAATCATAATCTAGCTTTAATGTTAGCCCCTGAATATGACGAAACGATTCGTCTTGACAAAGAAAGTCGATTAAAATTAAGCTATTTAATCAGACCTTTTAATTATGACCAGTTGAATAATCTTTATGATTTGTTCGTTCCACAACAGGAAAAGTCGTCTGAACAACACTATTTTCCAAAAACGTCAAAGATGAGTCATACATCTTATAATAATGAAATTTCCAAAGAGTCTTTTCATAAACAAACAACTTTGTTAGAAAAACGAATGGATGAATCCATTCCTTGGGATCAAAAGTGTAAAAGCTCTAAAGAACTTTTCAAGATTAAAAAGAGTGTTGACACGATTTTTGATGGAGTGGAACGTTGCAAACAAACAATCGCTAAAAGAACATATTTTGGTAACATAGATCCTTTCATTCAAAACACAATCGAAGGAAATTTTTGCCCCCAAATTAGAAGAATCAATGCGGACTTAGAAAATTTCACTTGTGTTTGAACGAGGAAATGGTTGCTGATTTGAGATACTTTAATTCTCTTGAACATGAAGTAGACACTCTCAAATCTCAACTGGAAACTCAAAAAACACAGTTTTTGAATGAAATCGACAGACTTTCAAGGGAATATTATTATGCTGATCACATGAATGCAATACTTGGTGTGTATACTGATATAGATGAAGTCAGTAATTTGCAATGTGATTATTTGGAAACTTTGGAAAAATGTGAACATCTTGAAAAAGAGCTTTCAAAAAGTAGAACAATGTCAAAGAGTTTTGAAGCACTTCAGAAACATGCGATTAATCTTGAACTTGATTTACAACAATGCAAAGAAAAGATAAAAAATGACAAATCTTTCAAAGAAAATCAGTCCAACGTATTTCTGAAAGAACGTGAACAATATTTTGAAATTCAAGACTTGAAAGCTCAATTACAAGACAAAGGAATTGCAATAAGTGAGTTGAAGAAACTCATTGAAAAGATGAAAGGAAAATCTGTGGAAACTAAGTTTGAAAAATCATCAGTTATTCGACAACCGAATGCTTTTAAAAGTCAAAGACAATCAGTTTTAGGAAAACCGGCTATTTTTTCAGATTCTCTTGAAAAGAAAGATTTTTCAAAGTCAAAGTCAGTTACCAAAAATAATGTGTCAAATGATTTTTCAAAACCAGTCACTGCACAGATTTTGCCTCAGAATATAAAGTCAATCTTAAAGAACACAAATGTGATTGCTCCAGGAATGTATAAAGTTCACACAGAGCCCAATCAAACTAGAACACCACAGTTGCCTCAAGATATTAGGAAAACTAACAAACGAGTGTCCTTTTCTACAGGAGTAATTCCCACTACTAGTGTTAGCAGACCACAGCTTAAGAGCAATCGAATGGGAGATAGAGTCTTGCCTAACAATAGTCAAGGGAAGAAGCAAGAAGTAGAAGACCACCGTAGGAATTTTAAGTTTTCAAATAATAAAACATCTGTAACTGCGTGTAATGACAGTTTGAATGCTAAGACCTTGAATGTTAACTTTGTTTGTGTCACTTGTGGAAAATATGTGCTAAATAACAATCATGATATGTGTGTTCTTCATTATATTAATGGCGTGAACTCTAGGACTAGACAGCCAATTGCTGTGCCTATTAGTACTAGAGAACCCAAGCAAACTGTGAACCAATCTGTTGCAACATCCCATAAGAAAACAGTTGCAACAGACTCCACTGTCAAGAAACCTAGAAACATAATTAGGAAGATATATGAGCAAGTTAGTAAGACATGCAGTTGGTGGTACCCTAAGATTACACCACCCGGATACAAATGGAAACCTAAGTCCCCAACAGGAAAAGTCAACCCTAATGTTAGTATGCCTCTAGGAAATGCATCTAGAACTGCCAATATTTTGGAACATATGACTCCTAGGCGTTCCACTATATCCAATACTCCATTGTCTTCTAATTCTTTTGCAGCTTGTAGAGATAATTCTATTCATCGTCGACTTTGGGTGCTCAAAGCATATGACCAGAAATCTCAAACTTCTAACTAATTTTGTGGAGAAATTTATAGGCACAGTGAAGTTTAGAAATGATCAAATTGCACCGATTCTTGGTTATGGAGATTTGGTTCAAGGAACTATTACTATCAAAAGGGTTTATTACTTCAAAGGACTAAATCATAATTTATTCTCCGTGGGTCAATTCTGTGATGCGGATTTGGATGTTGCTTTTCGAAAGTCTACATGTTATATCCGTGATTTGAAGGGAAATGATCTTCTCACAGGTTCTCGTAGAACAGATTTGTATTCCATTACTCTTCAAGACATAACTATTCCCAATCCAATTTGCTTAATGGCTAAAGCAACATCGTCTCAAGCATGGTTATGGCATTGTCGTCTCTCTCATCTAAACTTCGACACCATCAACTTGCTTTCGAAGAATAATATTGTCACTAGCCTTCCAAAATTAAAATTCATCAAAGATCATCTTTGTTCTTCTTGTGAGTTGGGAAAGGCAAAAGAAAGTCTTTTCACACTAAGACTACCTCGAGTTCCAAAAGACGGTTACAACTTCTACACATAGACTTATGTGGTCCTATGTGGGTAGAAAGCATTAATGGAAAGAAATATGTTCTCGTAATTGTTGATGACTACTCTAGATACACTTGGACTCACTTCTTGAGGTCTAAAGACGAAACACCTGCAGTTCTCATTGATTTCCTCACACTTGTCCAAAGAGGACTTCATGCTCAAGTTAGAATAGTTCGAACTGACAAAGGCACATAATTTCTGAATAAAACTCTTCATGCATACTTTACAAAAGAAGGTATAAGACACGAAACATCAACTGCTCGAACACCTGAACAAAACGACGTTGTCGAAAGACGGAACCGTACTCTTGTTGATGTTGCTCGAACAATGCTAAGTGCCGCTAAAGTTCCCTTGTTCTTCTGGGCTGAAGCAATTGCAACAGCATGTTTTACTCAAAGTCGTTCACTTGTAATTCCTCGACATGAGAAAACACCTTACCACATCATCAATGGTCGAAAATCATTAGTTAAGTTCTTTCACATTTTTGGCTCTCTTTGTTACATCGTCAGAGATGGTGAAAATCTTGATAAAATGAAGGAAAAGGTGATGCATGTATTTTCGTAGGGTATTCTACGCAGTCAAGAGCTTATAGGGTATTTAACAAGAGAACAAGAATAATAGTTGAAACCATTCATGTTAACTTTGATGAATTGCCTCAGATGGAGTCAGATCACGTTAGTTCTGACCTCGTTTCACAATGTTCGACAACGGTACTTGAACAAGACAGTTTAAGTCCTGATCCCCAAAGTCAAGAAAATGTTACTCAAACAGCTGAGACAGTAACAACGTCAAATGAGCTGGATTTGCTATTTAGTCCGATGTTCGATGAATTACTCAATGGAACTACTCTAGTTGTGTCAAAGTCTTCCGCTATACATGCTGCTGATGCTCCAGATAAACATCAACATCAAAACATAAGTCACTCTTCCACAACATCCGTGGTTGCAGCTGAACCTCCATTGAACATTCATACAACACCTCAAACTACAAATCAAGCACCAACTTATTTACCAACTGTCACTGCCCCTGAGAACATTATTCAAGCAGAAACCAATACCGAATGTGCACAAGTTGACGACGATGAATCTATCAACATCTTTAGTACACCGGTACAAGAACGAGGGGAGACATCGTCTCGTCATGTTGATTCGTCAAACATGCATACATTCTATCAACACCATCCTTCTGGACAACGTTAGATAAAAGATCACCCGTTAGAACAAGTCATTGGAAATCCTTCTCAATCAATTAGAACAAGATGTCAGCTAGAAACAGATGGCTAGATGTGTATGTTCGCACTCACCGTGAGTCGAACCAAACAAAAGAACATCAAAGAAGCCATGGATGATTCTGCATGGATTGAATCGATGCAGGAAGAACTTCACCAGTTTGATCGATTAGATGTATGGGAATTAGTTGATAGACCACTTTGCAAAAATGTCATTAACTTGAAGTGGCTCTGTAAAAACAAACGCGATGAGGAAAATAATGTTATTCACAACAAATCTCGTCTTGTAGCTAAGGGATATGCTCAAAGGAAGGAATTAATTTCGAAGAGTCATTTGCACCAGTTGCTCGGTTGGAAGCTGTCCGGTTGTTCATTGCGTATGTTGCACACAAATCATTTACAGTATACCAAATGGACGTGAAAACAACATTTCTTTACGGATCTCTGAAGGAAGAAGTGTACGTAAACCAGCCAGATGGATTTATTGACCCATATCATCCTGACCAAGTTTATCGTCTCAAGAAAGCATTATATGGTCTCAAACAAGCACCAAGAGCGTAGTATGATAAACTCTCCAACTTCTTGGTATCCAAAGGATTCTCAAAAGGTTCTATTGATCCAACTCTGTTCATAACTAAACATGGGGAAGACATATTGCTTGTGCAAATTTACGTTGATGATATCATTTTTGGCTCTACGAACCTAAAACTTTCAAAAAGATTTGAAAAACTAATGCACAACAAGTTTGATATGTCTATGATGGGGGAGCTGAAATTCTTTTTAGGAATTCAGATCCACCAATCCCCCCGTGGTATCTTTATAAACCAAGCTAAGTATGCTCAAGAGATACTTAAAAAGCATGGTATGACCTAATGTGATAGCATTGGTACACCAATGGCTACAAAACACCTAGATGCTGACTTGAGTGGTACTCTGGTCGACTAAACGAAATATCGTAGTATGGTCGGAGCACTCATGTACCTAACAGCAAGTAGACTAGATATTGTACATGCAACATGTTATTGTGCTCGTTATCAAGCGAAACCGACTGAGAAATATCTCACCGCGGTTAAGCGGATCTTTTGGTACCTTAAAGATTCCATTAACATGGGTCTCTGGTATCCGAAGGACACCAGTTTTGAACTAAATGCTTTTTCAGATTTGGATCATGCGGGCTGTCTTGATTCTCGTAAGAGCACATCTGGTGGCAAACAATTCATAGGTAGTGATAAGTTAGTCAGCTGGTCTTTCAAAAAGCAGGACTGCACTTCAATGTCTTCAGCAGAAGCTGAGTATGTGTCTTTATCTGCGTGTTGCGCTCAAGTTCTATGGTTGAGAACTCAGCTCACAGATTATGGCTTTCACTTTGATAAAAATAACCGATTGTATTGTACTCAAAGGCAACAAAGCATCTCGTGACAATCCAGTCCAGCATTCTTTTACCAAGCACTATCGATGTCAGATATCACTTCATAAAGGAACAGGTTGGAAAAGGGTTATTGTTGAAATTATTCTTTGTCGGAACTGAATACAGTTAGCTTGACTGTTTTACTAAAGCTCTGTTGGAATATGTTTAGTATCTTGTCAGACGACTCTAGGTATGAGTGTTTGACTCTAGATGAACGAGGTCTCTGGCAAACGAATCTGCTTGATCTATCAACATCAATTTTGTGAATATATTTTTCTTTCTCAATTATTTGTTATTTATAAAAAATTTTTGAAAAAGAAAAATACAAAAAATATAAAAAACAAACAAAAAGAAAATAGAAAAATTATAAAATATAGGAAAAACAAAAATATAAAATCAGAAAATTTTCAAAAATACCAAAAAGGAATTTATCGACATGTTCTTGAATCGATAACATTTACGTACCCTAGAAATGTTTGATTAACATCGAAACCGGGCGTGTAATGTAGTTTGAGCAAGTGTTTCAAATGCTTTCAAAAATGTCATTTCTAAATTTTCTCATAATGACTTATTGCATTTTTTAGTGCATACTCGGACCGGAATGTAAAGGAAAAGTGTACGCTTCTATCATGTTTTTTTTAAATCGTTGAAAATAATTTTTCAAAAAGAACTTTCTATGTCAAATTGCTCTAAATATAAATTTGTTGGGTATTTTTTCATAAGTGTGGTATTTATTAAAATGTGTGTTCAAACTCCCTTCCTCGAATTTGTTTAAAAAATATATACGTACTTACAATGTTATTTCATGTGAATAAGTTTTTGAGAGGGGGAGCTTTTTAAAACAAAGGCCTTTTTAATGTGTTTGGTAATCTCATAATTGTCAATATTTTATGTTTCTAAACACATTTGTGAAATTAAATATGGAAACTTATAATGTCAATTAATAATATACCATTGTTCACTAGGCATCTTACTCGTCTTTCAACATTTTGTGGGTGTGATATCAATTTTTTCATTCAATGTCAGGTTATAAGAAATATTGGTATACCACATATATTGTTGAAGGGGGAGCTATCGGAAACATAAATTCATGCAGTATCGTGGTATAATTTTTCTCCCCATAGAATTTTTCATGTCAAATTTTAATCAATTGGTATTTCAAATACTAAGTGTTTTATTATTTAAAATAAGGGCACAAAATGTGATTAAAATATGATATAGAAAATGTGATCATTAAGACTCTAAGTGCAACTCATTCCTTCATATGCTAAACAATTTCGAATCTCGGAGCACATGTGTAGGGGGAGTATTTGAAAAATAAAAATGTTAGAAAAAGGTTTTTATGGTTCGATCTCTATACCTAACAATCAATTAATCTCACAACATCGATGAAGTCATAAGGTGGTTAAGGTGAGGTATAAGTCCTATGATCCAACCAGAACCGAAGGGATCTACCCAAGGACAATCCATAGTTAGAAATAGCAGTCCTTAGGTATGATTAGAGAAGAATGAGTATAAGGGAAAAATGCCGACTAAGATTGAGCTAACACTGGAACAATCATAACAAGGTGTTAGTAATGACGTCTTAGTAAGCATTGAAGGGGTTGAAGAATGAAAAAGAAATGTATGGATAAAGTGTGAAAACAAAGCAGCCCTCCAAACAACTTAGGCAGAAAGAAACGGTGTAACCCCACCCCCAACATCTCTATCCAAATAACAATGATGTTTGTTGATATTGAAGAAAGTCGTCATGGACCCAGTGATGCAATACCCACCTTTCTCCCTTGTATTTGGGGTTTCTCTCAAAAGAAATTGTCTATTTTTATGGAGATACACACATATATCTTTGACATCTCACTCCGAGATTGTTGATATTGAATAGGTGGTAGTCTGCTCCAGCCTCCAATTACTAAAACCAAAGTACACAAATCGAGTCTAGAGCCAGAAGAGATCAAATTATAAATCTCATTAGGACACAATGTCAAAATACACTTGTTGAACACTATAAAGTTCACAAGTTTGTAACAGATCCTTCGCATTATCTTGAGATCTTGTCGAACATCCGTTTTAAGTGATACTTAAGTATTCACAGTGAAGATGGAAATCCTGCTTGAGCCAACATCAAACAAGCTCTTGGTAGGTGACTTGCAAGATTCTATATGAATCAAGCTTGTGTCTACTGGAAAGAAACGATGGTGTGATTCTATGTGAATCAAACTCGTTCCAGTAAAATGAATTGATGACTTAATCAGAAAGATAGTAACTTTCTGATTCACTCTTACCGTGTTGTTGCTTTGGATGTTTCTGGTTATGAGAAACTAGCAAGATGAGTGAATCTAAGACATCTGGGTTAGAGATCCTATGCTTTGAGCTGGAAACCCTGTCAAGGAGATTCTCTTATTCTACTTGATCACAGGTATATTATTTATACTATAAAACAGGAAACCAGAGGTTAATGCAACCGAACTCAAGATGAGTGAAAAATCCATATTCATCTTTTATTGCTAACTGTCTTATTTTAGGTTTATGCATGGCGGTGTGCAAGCTCTTCAGTGAAGTCGGATTCATAAACCACATACTCATACTCAAGCTTTAAAAGTCAATCATTCAGCATAAAGATTGTTGATTCTAAACTTCCTCAAAGAACTTCAAAGTCAAATCAAGAATCGTATTTTGGGAAGATTGTTAGCCTTATGTTCATATAAGTCAAACAAGAATGCAATAAGTATGAGTATGTCGGTCAAGAGCACAAGTTGATCAAGAAAGTCAAATCAAGATGATTCAAGTCAAGGAGATGATGCAAGATAAAGATCTCAAGAACTCAAGGTCAAAAGACATAGGCTCAAGATCAGATCTAAAAGCATGATACTTGATCTAAAGCCATATCTAAGACCGGTGATAGATAAACAAGGCAAAGCATAAACGTTAAAAGTCATATCTTTAACATCGGGGGAGACAATGATAAAACAAGACAACCTCCTACAAGAATGTTATCGGTCGTACAAGAACGTCAACTTAAAGAAGACCTCAACAGTGGAGGAGTTTGAAGAAAGAGACATCAACATTGGGGGAGATTGTTAGCCTTAATTTTATTAAGTCAAACAAGAATGTTATCGTCTTATTAGTCGAAATTAGTCTTTTAAGTAATAGGTAGGTTAGGTCAACGAGCTTGGATTGTAATATAATATTCTCCATGTTTCGGGCTCAAAGCCCAAGTTAAACCAAGCCCGGCCCATTATATGCCTACATGTTGGCTAAGGGTAAAAATAGGACCCTCTCCATACATGGAGAGGGTGTTGGTTTCATTTTCTCACTTTTATATATGTGTAAACCTTCTACCACTTCTCTTTCTCTAATCTAATCTTTTATATTTTGTTTCTCTCTCTAGTCTCTTTTCTATTTAGCTTATTATTATGGCTTATCTTATGTTTGGATAGCTTATTATCTTGGGATAAGAATAACCACCAAGACCATCACAGGACACCAAAGCTGTGGAATTAGATGTTTCCAAAGGCACATTCCTTCTTGTGCTTTCCCAGTTCTTGTTGTCTTGATTTCTTGGAGCTCTGCACTCCCTAGCAAAATTTCCCCTCTTGTGGCAGTTGTAGCACTCCACTTTGGACTTATCAAAGCCAACAGACTCATTACCATTGATAGTAAGCTTCCTATCTGTATTCTTCAAAAACCTTTTAGCCCTCATAATCAACATAGCCATTTTCCATCTCAAATCTATCTCTTCTAAGTCATCTGGATGGAGTTGCTGTAAGTCCTCATTTGCAAGTTGAGGACTACTTGGTTGACTAGTAAAGAATGCACAGATCACATCATTACTCAAGTATCAACATTTGTTGATTTAGCATCATTAGTTTGAGTGCTGGCATCAAAAACTCCATAAGTAGTATTAACTACTTTATTGGTGTTGCTTGAGTTGTTAGAGGACACAAAATCCATGTTTTGTGTGTTTGTACTTGAGCTTGATGTCCCTTTGACTTTAGGTTCATACACTTTAAGATTGTTGTAGAGATCATCCATGCTCTTTGTCTCTAATTCAGGCTTATTCATCCATACAACAGCATGTGTGTTCCATTCTGGTGACAAACTTCTTAACAACTTATGGTTCACATCATCTTGTGAAAGGTTTTCACCCAAAATCTCTAGCTGACTCATAAGCTTTTGTAGCCTATTAAAGTTTTGATCAAGGGTCTTTGAGCTAGGAGAGATATGTTTTATATAAGCTTTTAAGGATTTCTGTTGAGTTTTCTTTGTAGCTGCTTACCCCCAAATCTCTTTTTAATAGCTTCTAGCCGCACTCGATTCCTTGATTGAGTGTAAACTTTAAACTGATTGTTCATTAGGAGTATGCCATCATCAAGTGCTTATGGCTTTCATTCTATCTCTTTCTAAGCCTTTTATTTCAACAGTTGTAAGAGGCAAGATAGTCTCAACACCTTCAACAAGTTTTGTTTTTGGGGTTGAGTTACCATTCTCTATGACCTCTCATAGAGCAAAGTTAATCATCTGGATGTATTGTTCTATTCTCATCCTCCAGATCTCAAACTCACCAGGTTTAAGCATAGGAACTTTGGATGTAGCCACCATATGTGCAGATTCTGAATCCATATCTTCTAGCAAAGAGATCTTGTGTATTAAAAAAAGGTTCTTCTTATTCAAAGCTTCTTAACAAGCTCTGATACCACTTGTTGATCCCACTTTAATAGATCTTTAATTCCTTATGCTCGTTAAGGTTTAGTTATGCTAGATAAATCCAACATAATTATAGTAGAAACTTTGTTGAATATATTAAAGATTATGCAGAATCTAATCTTTAATCAATAAGAAGAATTCTTAATAAAATAGAAACACACAAGTAAACACAATAAGCTTCAATATATTAATTATGGAATACTCTCGCGGAAACTAATCAATAATGCTAAGAAGAACAATAATAAGAATCACAAAAGAACTTTATATTATAAATTAAATCTGCCTAGGTTACAGATTACAAAAACTATGATTACTAATCGATCTCTATTGATCTGTGTAGAACTATATCTACTAACTATGCCCAGATTTCCTTTTATAGACTAAGGAAAACCCTAATGGGCTTACAAAACGTGTTATGAGATAATGCATATCTATTCCTAATCTATCTCATGCATATCTCATAAGCAGTACTAATACAATACACTAGTAGTACTAATACTAACTAACAGTACTAACTATTACTGGCAGTACTAACATTGTACTGGCAGTACTAACTATAAAACTAGCTGTACTAAAGACTTAGACTTATTTCTTCAATCTTCATTAACAACATTAAGTCTTCATTAATAGTATTAATCTTGATCCCGAAGTATTAATCTGTAGAAGCTTCAGAATCCCAACAGTATACCTCGTCATGTGATTGTTCTATGAACATTCGCAGTGCTCAAGAAGAGCTACATAACTTTTTGAGTATAGTTTATCGTACGCTAACCACCATCCATCTTGACATTGTCAAGCTTGTCGTCTCTATCTTCGTTTGTTTTCTTTATTATTATTATTATTATTATTATTTTTGCGTACGAAACACACCGATGATACGTCACCATTTCCTTCGAGACAATATCCAAAGGGAAACATCTCCATCGAAAAGGTTGCATCTGAAGATAACATCACAGACATTCTTTATTTACCCCTCAAGCGTGAATCGCTAAATTATCTTAGTCAAGGTTTAGAAATGATGGAACACATTCCATAAATCATTCTTTTCTTTTCTTCTAGTTTTGATTCTAGTCCGTGTTCCATTCCGTGTCGTAACAACTTAACTACTTCATCTGAAGTAAACTATTTTTAATTAGCGAAATGCAAATTAAAATGTCACTTTTTTAGAAAAATTCGTCAATTTCCCCAAACATTACTCCTGTTGGTGGTCCGGCGAACCCCAGATCTATTCTGGCGGCCCCCAGATATATCTGGGACCGCCGGCAACAGCTTGTAATACCATTAATTTTTTAATTCCATAATCTAACACTTCCTCTCTTCTGTTATGAGTTGACATCTACTCCATACCCAAACCTATACCCAATAGCTCTCTATAGATCAATGAGTCATCCTCATATCCCAACACTCATAAGCATCGTTGCTTATGTTTTCAAGAGTCAAGTGAATTTCATAATGAAATGCGTCTCATTATCAAACATATTCCTTACAACCGATAGACTTACAATCCACCACTTTACAATAAATCCCCTCACATACAAACCTTGATCCTCACATCTCGCATACGTCTTGTCTCAAATTCATAGACGATTATTCTCACTCCTAAACGTTTCTTCTCTCTTATAGTAGTCGTTTCACTTATGATGGTCTTTCTACTTCTAAAAAGTTTCTTCTCACTTCTAAACGTTCCTTTTCACTTCTAATGAGTCTCCTCATCTCTAACATTTCTTCTCACTTCTATACGTTTCTTCTCTCTTCAAATAGTCTTGTTAATATTAGAATTCCTCCTATATCTCTTGAGAACTTAATTATTTCATCTGAAATATTTAAGTAATTTGCAAAATGCAAATGTCACTCCTTCGCAAAACTTTCCACTTTATAGAAAGTGAAGAACATAAGAAGATATTATATCTTCAATTGTTATTGAGTCACCACATTGTTGAGTCTTTCATTATTATTCCACCATGAAAGAACTACCACCTCATTTCACATCCCACTTTGTTCCTCAACATTGTCAACCAACAAAACACCAAACAAACATTTAAATTCCCAATCATCCACCTTTGTCTCGATAGGATCATATGCACATCAATTGTTAGTGCAAATGATATATCAGTCTTTTCTATCAACCTCTCGTCAACATGTTCCTTCTTTAGTATCGCTCATCCTTTCCCACTTTTCGGCTCTATGGAATCATTTTCATTCACATACAAGAGCACATCGTCTCCATTCTCGTCTTATTTTTCTTTTTATTATTTTAAAGTATATATATATATATATATATTGACATACTTTGCCAAAATATTAAGTGTCATTCGTCTACTTTTAAAAGGTCATTCTCATAATATTTTTGTGTAAATCAATAAACGAATCCCATTCTCATTTATTAAAAGTCGGTCTAATCTTTCTTCGTAAACATACGTCTCGATTCTTTTTATTTCATCATTTAGGTTGTTTTTAAAATAATGATTACTTGTGTCTAGTTTCTACTTCTCTTTCAAAGTGTCATACTTTAGAATAATAAAACCT
Source organism: Tanacetum coccineum (assembly GCA_026074375.1). Taxonomy (NCBI): domain Eukaryota; kingdom Viridiplantae; phylum Streptophyta; class Magnoliopsida; order Asterales; family Asteraceae; genus Tanacetum; species Tanacetum coccineum. The sequence goes on along the minus strand of BQNB010000180.1, from coordinate 43,115 downwards.
AGAAGTGCATGTCTAGTTCCTCGCTAATGTTTTGCTATATGTATATGTGCACTTGTCTACTAACTTTGTTTTGTAGCACAACAATATCTTGATTCCTTGGTTCCCCAAACAAGGGGGAGCATACACCGAGGGGGAGCACTTGCAAGCGCTCTACTCATTTAAATTGCATCGAACTTCTTGAGCATCGATGGTAATTTATTTGATCCATGGATCTGTTAGAGTCAATATACAAGGAATGATATTATCATAGGGACGCAATGAGCAAGGGGGAGCTAGGAGATATGTGGGTAAATAGCATGGAGTTGGGTAAACCGTGATGATAGAAGACTTCATTGGGATGATGCAAGCTCACCTTTATAGGAAGATAGGATTGGAGATTGTCAAATACGATGAAGGGCTCATTCATACTCAAAATACTTCACATCCTCCACTTCAAAATCACCCTTAACCTTAAGGTCCTCTTCTCATACCTTCAACTTATATACTTAAAGTACCTACCTTCTTTTCAAGCCTTCTCCTCATCTATCATGACCTCCTTTAAATTATCCAAACATAACTTCTTCAACCTATACATAACTTCTTCTTATTCCTCCAACCTATATACTTGGAGCACCTACCTTTTCCTCATTACTTCAAACCTATATACTCGGAGCACCTACCCTCTTCTCAAACCATTATCCCCATACATAACTTCTTCTCAAACCATACCTTTTTGCTTTGACAAAAAGGGGAGAAGGGAGTGTAAATGAGTAACTTTTAAACTTTACTATGTGTTATAGTTTACATAGTTTGTCATCATCAAAAAGGGGGAGATTATTAGTGCAAATATTATGATATTTAATCTGTACGATCTCTTTATGTTTTGATGATGACAAACATGTGACTTGTAAAACGTAATGTAAAGTACGCTAGTTACTCATAATCACAAATCATCAATGCATACGTACATCAACATCTCTCGACGTCTCAAATCTGCATTAACACTTATGTTTGTTTGCACCCGATGTAAATCACATAAGGTACGTACAAACAAACATTAAACTTGTAGGATGATCAAAGAAATAAATTTTTGTCTTAAAACTTCACATTTTTATAAATGTGATAAAACAATTTTTCAAAAATCAATTAGATAAATTATTTTTGAATTATAAAGAAATGTTTAATGTGGTAATTATTTCAAATTCAAATCTGGCTATTTCCCCCCCAAAACAAGTATCACTTTCGCCAGACAAGTTTGTCACCACAAAAAGATAAAAATAGGAGCGTCTATCAGGGTGGTCCCTTAAATACAACGGTCCCTCCCGGCGGCCCCTAATATATTTGGGACCGCCATTTCCTGACATGCTATTTTTTAGCTCCTATAAATAGTGGGTCACCTCCAACTATTTTCACAACCTTTCTTTCTCTCTCTAGATCTCACTAAATCTCTCTAAATATTTGATCATTCAACTTGGTTAATCTTGTTTAAATGTGATCAAATCTTCTATCCTTTCCTCCTTTCCTCAAGTGCAAGAGAAGAATTTCGTTCATCTTCAAGATCCGAAGTTATGTAGTCTAGTTAGTCCATTTATAACTTTTGTTACATATAGATCGAGTCCATGTCTTCCAATCTTTAGTAGTTTGTAGATCCAAATGATGTGTATATTTGGATGGGTTGATTGTGGGTTGGTTAGTATTTTAGGCCTTAAAATACGTTGGTGAAGAGGTAGATTGGTTCTAGCTAAGATTAGGACTCGACATCTAGCTTAGTGTCAAAAAATATTATAAGCGACGCGGTTTATGTGTTTAGGCAATAAAACACAAGGTTTGTTATGTTAGCCACAAAAGATAATGGGTTTGGTTGTACCCGAAGAAGAAATCGACATCTAGCTTAGTGTTAGAAAATAATGTAAGCAACGTTATAAGGTTTTCTCCGCCGAAAGGGAGCTTGTTGATTAGTGAAGTAACTCTTGAGTTGGATACTCGGGGAGTAGAGTAGGGCGAAGAAGAGCTTCATGACTGAACCACTATAAATCACCGTGTTTGGTTTGCATTTCCTTTTACCTTTATCTTTACTTATGTCTTTATATTTATCGCTTTACTTTTACACTTGCATTGTGTGAATCGTTGTGTATGTTGTGTTAGACATGGTTATGTAGCTCTTTGTATTAAACATTGTGAGTGTGGATATATTGGTAGAATATGTGCTAGTTACTGTAAATCTATTATCGACACTTCTCATATTACGTCAAACTTGATTGGTGATTTGATACAAAAGATCTAGTCCGAAAACCTCTTCTGGTGGCGGTCCCATAAATCAGGCGGCCCCCTGATATACTTTGTGTCCCCCATATATATGGGACCGCTGGTAGAAGAGTGATGTAATCTTTGATCTTAATTTTTTTTAATGGAAACGTATTCACCCCCCTCCCCCTCTATGGTTTCCACATATATTTTTAAATTGAAACATAAGATTTAAAAAGATCATCATAGTGAAATGATAAAACGTTTTTCCAACCTTGAGGTGGATCACCTAAATTTTCAATTAAAGTATCAAAATCTTAAAGAACGTTTTAGAAACAACAAATCACAGACATCTCAGGATACTCCTGAATTTGACTCATTTTTTGAAATCAACAAAATAAAAGAGCAACTTCAAAGAAAGGACAACACAATTAGAAAATTAAAGGCACAAATCTCTCACCTGAATGAGAAACGTAGTAAGGCAGATCGTAGTCTTGACATTAAGGCCTTAGATTCTCAGAACACAACATTAACAGAAAATCTCACTGCTCTTCAAGAACAAAATGAGCGTCTTAGGGCAGAGAATGAAAAAGTTAAGCAACATTACAAGGAATTGTATGATTTTATTAAGATAACGCGTGCTAAAACTATTGAAAAGACATCTTCTTTGTTAACTGAAAATGAGAAACTAAAGGCCCAGCTAAAAGAAAAAATGAAATGCGTCACTATGAATACTGTAAAACCAAAATTTCTTGCTCCTGGTATATATGCAAACGATGTTGAACCAATCCCCCATCATAATAGGAACAATAGGGAAGTTCATCTAGAATATCTCAAACATCTTAAGGAAAGTGTAGAAGCACTTCGTGAGATAGTAGAAGAGGCTAGAATTGAAAAACCATTAGATAATACGCTTGAATCGGCTTGCTTTTACACTAAGAGATCTCAAGAATTGTTAGAATATGTGATTGGCAATTGTTCGAAAGAATTCAGAAAAAGAGATAAAAAGGTTGCTACTACCCTTTTGATTAGGAACAAACAAGTGACTTTTAGGGAAACATGCAGAACTTCAAATAATAACACATAAACATATGTTGAGCAACATAAAGTGTAAAAGACTAATGTCCCTATGATTCCTTCTACAGAAGTAAACAGTTCCACTAAAGCTAGTGGATCAAAGCCTAGAAGTAATACAAAAGAATAATAGAATCTTGCCAGCTAAAAGTGAAAACAAGAAGAAAGTAGAAGATCACCCTAGGAACAATAAGTCTAATTTGAAACAAGAGAATCGTGTTGATTCTAGTATTAGCTATAAGCGTACTATAATTAATTTGAATTCTAAGTCTGTTTGCAAGACATGTAACAACTGCTTAATTTCTGCTAATCATGATAAGTGTGTTGTGAAATATTTGAAGTCTATACATGCCCCCTCCTTGTTAAAAATGTTTCTAGCAAAGTTAAGCAGGTTTGGAAAGCAATAGGTAAACTGTTTGCTAATGTTGGTTATCAGTGGAAGCCCACTGGAAAGAAATTTACTTTAGGAGATCAGTGCCCTTTAACTAGGATTACTAACTCCAAAGTAGTGCCTTTAAAGCAACCTGAACATGCTAGTACTAGTGAAATTGTGATCACTAAGAGATTTAGTAAGACTACTCAGAAACCATTAACTAGGTACAAACGTAGAAACAAAAAGGACAAGACAATTTCCACTGGCATCCCCACTACAGCTGAGACATAGACAGTTGATGCTCCTATGAAATATACTACTATTTCTTCTAACCAACAGGACCCCAACAAAAATTAGGGATCCAACATACCAAACTCTCCATCTTTGTTTGTTTTTAAATGCAGGTCGTACAGATCATCATGTGGTATTTGGACTCAGGCTGCTCAAAACAAATGACGAGGAATCGCTCACGACTCACGAATTTTGTGAAAAAGTTGATCAGGATAGTCAGATTCGGGAATGATCATTTTAGTGCTATTATGGGTTATGGAGATTACATGATTGGTGACAGTGTGATCTACAGGGTATATTATATGGAAAGACTTGGACACAATCTCTTTTCTATAAGACAGTTTTGTGATTCGGATCTTGAAGTTGCCTTTAGAAAACATTCATATTATGTGAGATATGTAGATGCTATGGAATTACTTAAAGGTAATCGTGGCTCAAATCTGTATACTATCTCTGTTGAAGACATGATGAAGTCCTCTCCAATCTGTTTATTGTCAAAAGCCTCTAAGAACAAATCATGGTTATGGCATCATTAACTAAATCATTTGAACTTTGGTAGCATCAATGATCTTGCAAGAAAAGATCTGGTAAGAGGCTTACCAAGGTTGAAGTTTGAGAAAGACCATCTTTGCTCTCCTTGTCAACTAGGAAAGAGCAAGAAGTATACCCACAAACCCAAATTTAAAAACACCATTATGGAAGTCTTACATACCCTTCATTTAAATTTGTGTGGACCAATGAGAGTGCAGAGTATTAATGGGAAGAGATACATTTTGGTCATTGTTGATGATTATTCAAGATTTACATGGGTTAAGTTTTTGAGATCAAAAGATAAAACTCCAGAGTTTGTTATTAAATTTATAAAGCAAATACAAGTTGGTCTCAATAAAACTGTCAGATACATCCGAACAAATAATGGTACATAATTTGTTAATCAAGTTCTGATTGAATTCTATGAAAGTGTCAGCATCTCTCACCAAAAATCTGTTCCGAGAACTCCTCAGCAGAACGGAATTATCGAAAGACAGAATCATACTCTTGTGGAGGCTTCTCTGACAATGATGATATTTTCTAAAGCTCCGATGTTTCTATGGGCAGAAGCTGTTGCTACTGCTTGTTACACCCAAAATAGATCTATAATTCATACTCGTCACATCAAAACCCCATATGAGCTTGTGCATGGTAAGAAACTTGATCTTACATTTCTTCGTATTTTTGGTGCTCTTTGTTAACCTACAAAGGACAGCGAAGATCTTGGAAAATTGAAAGCAAAATCAGATATTGGGATTTTTGTTGGTTATGCTCCCAATATGAAGGGTTATGGAATCTACAACAAGAGAACCTAATGAATCATGGAAACAATTCACATCCAATTCAATGAGCTGACTGAGCATATGACTCCTATACACATCAGTACAGGACCCGACCTATTTTGACGACGCCTGGAAAAATCAGTTTAGGGTTCGTACCAAATCCAGTCCCTGTAGCTCCTTATGTACCACCAACCAATAAAGATTTAGAGATTTTATTCCAACCTATGTTTGATGAATACTTTGAACCCCCTAGTGTTGAAAGACTAGTACATCCTGCTCCTGCAGTTCTAGTTCCAGTTGTTTTAGCCGGTACACCTTCGTCTACAACAATTGATCAAGATGCACCTTCTACAAGTCATTTACCGTTATCCTCAGAAGTACAAGCTTCTATCTTACATCAAGGTGTTGCAGTTGAACCTACTTTCGAAGATAACCCTTTTGCTCAAGTTGACAACGATCCCTTTGTAAACGTGTTTGCTCCAGAACCTAGTTTTGATGAGTCATCATTAGGGGATGTTTGTACAACTGAACCCAACCAAGTTATTCAACCACATGATCATCTCGGAAAATAGACCAAGGGTCACCCAATTGATAATGTAATTGGTAATCCTTCTCATCCAGTATCCACCAAAAATCAGCTAGCTACCGATGCCTTATGGTGCTTTTACCATTCTGTACTTTCAAAAGTCGAACCCAAGAATTTCAAGACTGCCGTGACTGAAGCCTGCTGGTTTGAAGCTATGCAAGACGAAATTCACCAGTTTGATCGACTTCAAGTATGGGAGTTAGTACCGAAACTAGACTGTGTAATGATAATCGCTCTCAAGTGGATTTACAAAGTCAAGCTTGATGAGTATGGTGATGTTTTGAAAAATAAGGCACGGTTAGTAGCCAAGGGATATCATCAAGAGGAGGGTATCAATTTTGAAGAATCATTTGTACCGGTTGCACGGATAGAGGCTATCAGGATCTTCATTGCAAATGCTTCCAGCAAGAACATTATCATCTACCAGATGGATGTCAAGACTGCATTTCTGAATGGCGAGCTAAAAGAAGAAGTCTACGTCAGTCAACAAGAGGGATTCATAGATCCAGATCACCCTACACATGTTTATCTTCTGAAGAAGGATCTTTATGGATAAATGCAGGCTCCATGGGCGTGGTATGATACATTATCAAGATTTCTTCTGGAAAACAAGTTCTCTAAGGGTGTAGTTGATCCTACGTTATTTACTCGGAAAATAAGCAAACATACCCTTCTCGTTCAAATTTATGTAGATGATATTATATTTGCCTCAACTGGTCCTAAAGCTTGTGATATATTTCCAAAAGAGCATGTTCAAAATTTCAGATGTCAATGATGGAAAAAATGTCGTTTTTCTTAGGATTACAAGTTTCTCAAAGTCCTAGAGGCATCTTTATTAACGAATCCAAATATGCTCTTGAAAATTTGAAGAAATATGGAATGGATACCTCTAACCCTGTAGATACACCAATGGTGGATCGATCAAAACTAGATGAGGACCCCTCAGGGATTCTGATGAGGTGTCATTTTATACACTTTTTCAGGGTCGTTTAACCCCTAAATCATGCATTTATGCCCAAAATAGGTACTTAATCGTTCCTTTTCAGGTATTTCTCATTTGGAAGGCATTTGGAAGAATTACACGTGACTTAGGCTCATTTGGAGAAGAAACGGACAAGACTACGGACCTACACCAACATTGATCATGAATTTTTCTATAGTGGCTGGAGACGGCGTCACATATACAATGTGACGCCGTCACCACGAAGATCAAGACGGCATCACATGATTTCATGACGGCGTCAGAGCATACGACCCAACCCATTATCTAGAATATTCTCTTTTATGATGGCGTCACTATTAAAACGCGACGCCGGCCCAGCGTTTTTCCTATATATACAAACCTGAATTTAAGGTTTTGAGTGTGTAACTTTAGAATAAAAAGAGGGTACGAACCCTAGTTCATTTAGCAGCTGTTAGGGACAAATTTAGGGCCTAAAATCCCTATTGTACTTCCTCCAACTCATGTTTTAATCAAGTAAGGTTTATTTAACCATTCATTATGTCTATGTGTTGTTTGATCTATCTATGCTCTTGCTTTATCTTTAATATGCTTCGCTAAACCGTCTATTGTGTTTATTTATGATTGTATGAAACCTAGAATGTAGATCTTAGTGGTGTTGCTTCTTGTGATGGGTGTGCATGTTAGAATCTAGAAAACCAGCTTTTGTTTGTACTGTTGTTGATATGTCTAGGGAAACATGATTGTGTAGAAAGGATACCATCGGGTAACGGGCTTCATACTACCTTGCCCCCTAATATGGTTGATCCACTCTTAATATATTTCACATGCACTTAGTAAGCTCCTAGGGGCCATGTAATAGTCTTCATACTACCTTACGTGTGCGTTACTCTAGCATAATACTAAGTAGACGGCGGGTTCGTGTAATTCGTTCATGACTTAGGAAATAGTTACACAGATCATCATAAGGGTGACAAGGCAACAACACTAGGAGAAGGAATCTAGGGAGTAATACATGATTAAATAAGCACAATCTTTTATCTTATTGTTATCACCAATTAGCGTAGATTTATATTTAGTTAATAGCTTAAACCAAACCACCTCTCTAATTATATGATTTACTTGCTTTCTATAAAATACAAAAATAATCTTCCCTCAACCTTTAGAACTCTGATAGACTGTGATCAAGACTTCCCAACCTATTCCCCGGGTAAACGATAACAACCCCACGAGTCTTGCCTATACTACTACTACAACGATTGGGTGCTCTTCCTAGGGAGTAGTAAAACTTCTTGTAGAAGTCCTACGACGACCGCATCAAGTTTTTGGCGCCGTCGCCTAAGGAATAGTTAGGTTTTGATCATAGTTTAGCTTAGTTCTACTTGCTTAAATCCTTTCAAGTAAGATTTAAATTCTGTATATTAGCTTTCTCGTAGTCTATATTTTCTTTGTGCCCTTTGTTTTGTAAATCACTCTTTCGTTCACCATCATAATGTATGAAAGACCACCAACCACACCCTTTCAAAACCCCTCACGAAACACAACCTTCTCATTCCAAAGATATACTTTGGTATTCAACCAACATCAAGATGAACATATCTATGATGCGTAGACTCATTTCAAAAACTTAATCAAAAGAGTCGCTCATCGTGGCCTTGATTTATGGTCCCTTACTCAATTCCTTTATGATCATGTCGACGACTATACCCGAATGGACCTTGACTTTGCAGCAGATGAGAACCTTAAGGAATTAAGTGGTGAAGAAGCATGTGAAGCCATAGAAAAATTCGCCTAAGGCCAAAAAGAATGGGACAACCCACCAAACATTATTTCTGAACAAGAAGTAGCAAATTTGAAGGCTCAAGCAAAAAGATTGTTTGGAAATGAGGATGTTTGGGTTGAGATATATAGAGGTATAGCATGGTATAAGGTGGAAAATTCAGACCCACAAAGTACCCCACAAGTCCTCCCATCATTTGAGGAATACACACCGCCCGTGATTTGCCTGAAAGAAGTAGAAGAGACTTTAGGGACCCCAATAGAAGTAGAACCTTTGAAAGAAACAAAACTAGAGGAAGTAGGCTTGAATTGTAATCACAACACTCCTCTTAGTTCTAGGGAAATTCCTATTTTTGATGAACCAAAGCCTCAACCATAACCCTTACCTAATTATCCATCCTTAGATGCAAGTCTAGGAAATGAAAGAGGCCCCAGACCACCCATCAAACCACCTAGTCTGGATAGTTTTAGAATCAAGGAAGTAGACCATTTGACCATTCATACACCGCCTTTACCTCATGTGGCATCTTTCTACGATAAGGATATGTATTGCTATTATCACCCATGCATTAGCGACCCCAAGAAACATTATGGATTTAAACCGGGTTTATAAGGAAAAAGTGTATCCTTAGGTGTTGATATTTTGAATTGGGAGATGATAGAAGATGATTGGCAATTAGAACCCAAAGAAGTTTCTTTTCTTGAAAAAAAGACTTAATTTACCCGTTTGGCCAAATGAATTAAAAATGGTAGGATTAAAGAAACACACCAATTGGAGCACGAAATTCAACAAATACTTTTTCAACATATGGCTCCTTCTTACCACAATGGTGTGTACCATTACTATCACCCGCACTTGAACTCAAGTGTAGGGGAACCCTCCCCTTTATTTGTTAAATAAGGGTAGAGCCAGGCTCGTAAATCAAACAAAAACAAGCGCTTCTTGGGAGGCAACCCAAGCATGTCTAAGAAACCCAATTTACTTTTCCCGCAATTAGGAATGTCATGTATGTTTTAATTCTTTACCATTTGTTTTATTATGTTTGAACTATCTTTTAATCATGCTTTGTATTGTCTTTAACCTCGTCTTAATTTCAATCAAAGGTATTTTGCAAACAATAAGTGTGAGGGAATTTATCTGGCTTTTGAGCCAAATTCAAACATGTTAAATGAATTGTCTAGATTAATTCGTGTTAGTTTCGAGTCATATGGTTGAATTGTTAAATCTCGGGTTTTATGCAGCCATTTGTACAGGAATTAACTTATGGAATCAAGTGCATGAAATTTTTTGTCAAAAACAAAAATGTCGTTTTCACAGACTGTGGAGACGGCGTCACGATTAACACGTGATGCCATCACTACGTCACCTGTGACGGGGTCACATAAACCCTGACGGCGTCAAACGCCCAGGTCAAGAAAACTTAAAGTTTTTAATTATTTTTGAAAATAAATCTTGCATAAAATTTAATATATTTATCTTTCTGTTATAAACCTGCAAATACCTAATGAGTTTAACAATTCTCTCATCCTATCTATTGAGTCTAACCCTAAATTCACATTGTATATTGGTAAATCGCACATTTTATGCTTGGTATAGTTGTCTTTGTCTTTGATTATAGGTTATATTTGATGAGAAGAAGCTTAGAAGTTCGTAGGAAGTTTCATTGGATGATTCTCGAAGGACGATTTAACCAGTTATCGCATGTTTCTTCTCCATTATTAAGTAAACAGGGGGAGTACTAGTTTCTTTTCCTTGTTTTCTTTTCCCTTTATTCGTTTCAACGGGTACTTTTAGAGAACATTAGAGACAATGTTTAACTTAAGTGTAGGGGGAAAATAAGCATTAGAAACTATTCTTTCATTTGCCATTTGCTTTGTCCTTAAAATGATGGGTAATATATTGAAACATAGCATATGAGGTAATTTTTACCCAATTTTTTTTATGACACGTACCGACGAAAACCAAGTATTATTAGCGTCTCATGGATAGGAATTTATATTACTATCACAAAAACCCTCAAAATTCCACCCCCACAATGTGAGGTTCGCCCTTAGATATTATACCTTTAGCTTGTTCGCGTTAAGGAGTGAGCAATCATGTGTGTCTATTTCGTCGTTACGGATATGTATGCGTGGTTTTGTCGCCTTTTTTGGAACATTGGTATTGGTTATTTTAGGATTATGAGAGTGTACCAGTAGCATATTAAATTCTAGAACTTGTTTTTGTGCTGCATCCCGAGACCGCATAGTGAGTATTAGGATTTGCTTGATAAGAGGCTTTAGGATTAACCCATGTTTCAAACCTGTAATTGTTATAATGGTCACACATATCATATAACTATCTCACACCCTTGCCATGCACTCATTATTAGTACAGGATACCCCTAGTACAACCCTCTGAGCCTGTCTTTTTTCACGGTTCTTGTAATTTTCTGGTTAATCCAGATTATTAATGAAGAGCATTGTTAACCCTTAAACCAATTGTTACACCCAAAAAGCCTTAGCCCACCTTATATGTACTCATTTTTAGTACATTATTGTTTAAACCCAAGTTAATTATTGAGTACACAGTTTCTAAGTCCTTATCCTTGTAAATACAGTTTTGGAACAATTAGGATTCATGGTAGTATTTATTTCGTGGAAGAATGGGGAAGAAAAGTTAAGTCAATACCCCCATATGTTTGTCAAATGATCTCCATGTTATTTTGATCCACCTCAAATCTGGTCATTAGTTAGATTGTAAATATCGAACATGTAAAAGCTCAAGTGTAGGGGTACGTGTTATAAACCCCATGTGATGTATTATGTTATATAAAAAAGATGAGAAAAGAAAAAGAAAGAGATTGATGTAGGGTTGTGTAGAGTTTGTATATCTTCGCCCGAGTCTTGGCTTAACAACCAAACCAAAGTGTATTCGTGTAAATAATTAGCTAACCCTTCCACCCCAAATTCACCCAAAGTCACCACCCAAATGTATCCCATCCGTTTCCGTTTCCATTATATGTTATCTTACACCTACACCCCACAACCCTTTATAAAGACCTCTTAGATAGTAATGAATAATACTTGCACCTAGCGGTGAAGGTTTGATCCTTTACCAAGCCTATGGTAATTTATATGCTATGACAGGTAATGAGTGTTGATTTTCTGTTTCCCCTATATGTTATAATTTATTATACACCCGAGTGAAAGAGAGAATCCCTAAACACTTATGTGAGGTGCTAGTATATACTTTCTGTGCTTTTAATTACGAGGTCTAGAAGGTTGTGTTGTAGAATATGTTTAAAGAGTAGGTAAAATGACCCCTCATATTGTTATTGTCTAGGTAGAAAAGCCCATTTGCTTGAGGACAAGCAAATCCCAAGTGTAGGGGTATTTGATGAGGTGTCATTTTATACACTTTTTCAGGGTCGTTTAACCCCCTAAATCGTGCATTTATGCCCAAAATAGGTACTTAATCGTTCCTTTTCAGGTATTTCTCATTTGGAAGGCATTTGAAAGAATTACACGTGACTTGGGCTCATTTGGAGAAGAAACGGACAAGACTACGGACCTACACCAACATTGATCAAGAATTTCTCTATAGTGGCTGGAGACGGCGTCACAGATACAACGTGACGCCATCACCACAAAGATCAAGACGGCGTCACATGATTCCACGATGGCGTCAGAGCATACGACCCAACCCATTATCTAGAATATTCTCTTTCATGACGGCGTCACGATTAAAACGCGACGCCGTCACAACATTTTTCCTATATATACAAACCCAAATTTAGGGTTTTGAGTGTGTAACTTTAGAATAAAAAGAGGGTACGAACCCTAGTTCGTTTAGCAGCTGTTAGGGACGAATTTAGGGCCTAAAAACCCTATTGTACTTCCTCCAACTCATGTTTTAATCAAGTAAGGTTTATTTAATCATTCAATATGTCTATGTGTTGTTTGATTTATTGTTCTTGCTTTATCTTTAACATGCTTGGCTAAACCTCCTATTGTGTTTATTTATGATTGTATAAAACCTAGAATGTAGATCTTAGTGGTGTTGCTTCTTGTGATGGATGTGCACGTTAGGTCTTAGAAAACCAGCTTTTGTCTGTATCGTTGTTGATATGTCTAGGGAAACATGATTGTGTAGAAAGGATTACCACCTAGAGTAAACACGTTCTTCATACTCATTAGCCCTATAATTGTTTGTTCCCACTCTTAATAGTATTTCATGCAATCACATGTGCTTAGTGTACTCCTAGGGGCCGTGTAATAGTCTTCATACTACCTTACATGTGCGTTGCTCTAGCAAAATACTAAGTAGACGACGGGTTCGTGTAATTCGTTCATGACTTAGGAAATAGTTACACAGATCATCACAAGGGTGACAAGGCAACAACACTAGGAGAACCAATCTAGGGAGTAATACATGATTAAATAAGCACAATCTTGTATCTTATTGTTATCACCAATTAGTGTAGCTTTATATTTAGTTAATAGCTTAAACCATACCACCTCTCTAATTATATGATTTACTTGCTTTCCATAAAATACAAAAATAATCTTCCCTCAACCTTTAGAACTTTAATAGACCGTGATCAAGCCTTCTCAACCTATTCCCCGAGTGAACGATAACAACCCCCCGAGTCTTGCCTATACTACCACTACAACGATTAGGTGCTCTGCCTAAGGAGTTGTAAAACTTCTTGTTGAAGTCCTACGATTACTGCATCAGATTCCAGTTGACCAGACTCGGTTTCGAAGTATGGTTGGATCCTTAATGTACCTCACTGCCAATAGACCAGACCTTGTATTTGCTGTGTGCATGTGTGCTAGGTATCAGTCTACGCCTACCAAAAAGCACCTTGAAGCAATTAAGCGGGTCTTTTGGTACCTCCAAGGAACCATTAACATGGGTCTTTGGTATCCGAAGGACACCGCTATGGCACTAACAGCCTATGCAAACGTTGATCATGCAGGTTATAAGGATACCCTCAGAAGTACGTCGGGAAGTGCTTAATTTTTAAGAGACAAATTAGTGAGTTGGTCATCAAAGAAGCAGAAAAGCACTGCTATCTCAACAAAAGAGGCTGAATACATTGCCATGTCTGGATGTTGTGCTCAAATCCTTTGGATGAGATCACAGCTATCAGACTACCGCTTTGCATTAAATAATATACCTCTGTATTGTGATAACAGAAGTGCTATTTCTCTCTGCTGTAACAATGTCTAGCATTCTCGGTCAAAGCACATCGACATACGTCACTATTTCATAAGAGAGAAAGTGAAAAATGGCGTGGTTGAACTTTACTTCGTGACGACGGATTATCAACTTGCGGACATATTCACAAAGGCATTACCAAGAGAGCGGTTCGAATTTCTTCTTCCGCGACTTGGAATGAAGAGATGTCTCCGAAAACTCTCAAACGTCTTCAAGAAGGAAAGGATGAGTAAATGATAGTCTTCATGTATCCTATGTACATATTTAAAACCAAAAAGAAAATACAAATATATAAAATCTACAAAAACCATAAAAATCAAAAAATAGAAAATACCAAAAATATTTTTCAAGACATGTCTTCTGAAAATCGATAATATTTACGGACCTAGAAATGTCATTCAATAATGACACGGGTCTTTAAATAAAGTTTGAGTAGAAGTTCAAACTTTTAAAACATTTCTTCATGGCTTGCAGTTATTTCAGACTGCAACCCGCTTTTCAGATTGAGAAAAGCATGTCTCCAAAAAGACAGCTGTTCCCGACAACGGGTAATTAATTTTTCCTGGGCATGGATTACCTCATAGCATCATGGGTTATGAATACTTTGTACATAAACATGGCTTGTTTAAAAGAGTAATGTACGTTTTAGTGCGTTATTTCTTCTTAAAGAAGAAAAGTCTTCTTTTTTTAACCAAATAATTTTCTTCATTGATTCTTCAAAACTATTTGTGTTATCCATGGTGGAAAAAGTGTTGTTAGAAAATTAATCAGTCTGTGCTTTTAAAGCAAATTTTACACTCAATCAACGACTACAGCTCTTTAAATAGAAAACGGATCATTGTTTGAGGGGGAGAGTGATTTCAAATTTATTTTATCAAACGGGTTTCTAAAACATCACACAATTAACGGAAAAGGTTTTTGTATTTGAAAGGGTTATAATCTGAAGGGGAGTTAATTAATTTTAACTCAAAGGACCAAAATTGTCATTTGTTAGAAAGTTTAAGGACTTAAATGCAATTTGCTATGTGTTTCCTTTCTTTTATAAATAATAAGGACTAAATCTGCCATTTCCCATACTAGTTTTAACCTTAGAAATACTTTAAACCAAATGTTAAAGGTGATAGAAAGCCCAAGGACCGAATCTGCCAATCTCGAAACCTAGGACTATATACGGCAGCGGTTTGCATGAACTGGTCAAACCCTTCATTTTTGGTCAAACGTAAAAAAACACACACACACTAATCGCAAACCGCCACCGCCATTGTTGAACCTTCAATCTTTGAATTCTAATGTTTTTCGTGCTAAGGTAAGGCTTGAATCTTGTTCAATATCATTAGATGAAACTTTAGCTAAATGGAATTGTAACAAAACACTCTTAATCTTTGTAAATCACTAGAAAACTAACTAAGGATTTTTGAAATTAAAAATGTGCTTGGAAATGGTAATTGGTGGATGGGATAGATGCGTTTAGGGTTAATAAACACTCGATTATCACTATTTAAGTATAGATTAAACACATTCGTAAGATTTTCTTGATTTTACATGCGTTTTCAATCTAAATCTTTATCTGTGTTATGTGTGTTGTTTTGTGTGTTGGGATTAGTTCATTAGGCTCAGATGATAACGATTTGATGTTTGTTTGAGCTGTTTAAATGTATTTGGTTGAAGTGGGGATACCTATTTATGTGTCTATAACTAGCTTGCATGCTCCCCTTATGGTCTTAAAAGATTTTGTGGCTTATAAGGTAGATTGTTGCACGTTTTTTTATGATAATTGAATGAATAAGATGTTAAAGAGGATTACTAGAAGTCTATTAAGTGTTTATGCCTTAGAATGTGTTTGTGGTTAGCCTAAAAGTTGAAAATTTGAGTTTGAGTTAGGTATTCATCACAGCGGTTTGCTGAGAAACCACTGTTCTAGACAGCGGTTTGCTCATGTTGTTCTTGTCAGCGGTTTGCCTTGTTTATTCAAGGCAGCGGTTTGCTTGAATCTAGGTAGCAGTTTGCTTCATAGCGGTTTGCTATTTTGTTAATATTTTAATCAAACAGGGAAACCGCTGCATCGTAGCGGTTTGGTCATATTATTCTTTTAATATTAAAATATTCAAACCGCTATTTTGAATTTTTTTCTAAACCGCAGCGATTTGTTTAAATACCAATCAAATATTCACAGCGGTTTGGTCACAGCGGTTTAATGAAAAATATTAATTTTTAATATTTAATAATACTTTATTCGTAGTGGTTTATCAATCGAATATTATAGCTGTTTGTTCAAACCACTTCGCAGCGGTTTGTCCAAACCACTTCACAGCAGTTTGTCCAAACAGCTTCATGGTGGTTTGGTATATTGCTGACCAAACCACTATCTCGTCACAACGGTTTTCCAATGTCATCTCACAGCGATTTACTCAAACTACTTCATGGCGGTTTGATGAATTGCTTGATAACGATTTGGGCCATACTTTCTAGTTTTGGCCAATTAAGCCCAATAACCTTTTCAGATCCAATCTAAATGCCCAATTGACTAGTTAACCCCCATTCGAGTTCGGTTGATTTGATATTGAGCTTGTCAAATAATCTCTGGACCTTTGACCAAGGTTGACCAAGGCTGACCAAGGCTGACCAATGTTGACTTTTGGATTGACTTAAGCCACTCAACAATGACTCAATGTGAAATATTTTGTTAACCAAGATGAATGCATAACTTATTCTAAAAAGGCATGGTTACTCATACAACTAGGCCAACCCTCACCTCTAACATCAAATAACTGCTATTGTGTCTATCTTTGTTGATGTTCTTAAGCAGATAAGATGGCTGAAGAGAATGTCCCTGCTCCTACACGAACTGATGCTCAATTGGTTCCTATCAAGGCACACTTACCTATTGGGAAGAGCAATCTTCTCATGGATATTTAAAAGATGCAGAAGAATCCTATCTTTCGTATCTCAGTGGACATCCTGAAGAACACCAACTTCTTCAGAGCCTACACAGCATCAGCTGATGTTCCTTCAATCTACATTCAGTAATTCTGGAATACACTGGGAAAGGATACCATGACTGGTGTATATAGTTTTCAACTAGATGAACTGCGGTTTAATCTGAATGCTGATCTTCTTTGCAATGCTTTGGGGATTACCCCTAAAGATTTTTCACACCCTTTTGTGCCACCTTCGGCTGGTGATCTGGTAATAGACTTTGTAAACAATCTGGGATACCCAGAAGAACTTCAATTTGTCTCAAAGATGTACGTGAACAATCTATATCATCCATGGAGAACTATTTTTTCCATGATCAACCAATGCTTAACAGGCAAGACCTCTGGTGGTAACAAACCCAGACACCCAGTTCTTTAAATGTTGTAGGGTGTTATTACGGGAACTGTTGTAGACTATGCAAAACTTATTTGGGAAGAGTTCATACAGGCAATTAAGAATTTATTTTCTAATATGGCCAATCTAAAGGTTCCCACCAAGAAGCCTGTTACATATAAGAAAAAGACTCGGTCACCCCGTGTATTTTACAGTTTATCATAACTCGTAGTTTAACGTTTAATCTATAACATTCGGTAATGGGCCGGGTATAAACCTAATGTGTGAGCCCATTTCCTAGGCCATATGGCCAGTTTTGTACACCATATATAAGCCTCTTCCATCCCATGGAAGAGGTGGTTAGTCATTTCAATATACAAGCATTCCATTCTCTCTTACTAGAAATTTCTCTCTTGTATTTCTCTCTCTAGAAATTAGCTCAACCCATAATCTTCCATTGTGTTATGATATCCAATATCCTATAATTAGTATCAGAGCTCATGGGATGATTAGATCATATGTATGTGCGTTTTGTTGCTTGGTTTAGATCAATATTTATACTTTTCTAAGTTCTTGTCTCGTTCTTAATTTTTCCTAGATTTTGATGTTTGTAATGTTAAAGTTTACGTATTTCTAGTTGTTATAGTCTTCTAGTACTTAGTTGTGCAAAAATAATCCAAGAAAAAACATTCAAAAGGGTGATTTTTTGGTGTTTTTAGGTGAAAAGGTAAGTTTTTCAACCCGGTAGTTTGGTATTCTATTTCGTGTTTATCGCAGCGGTTTGATAAAGTTAGTACACTGTATTGGCGGTTTGTCTGATATACTGTCAGCGGTTTGTCCTATTAGCATAGCACTTTTTCTTATTTGACAGTGGTTTGACAAATAGATACGGACAATGATTTGTATTTTAGTAATGGCGGTTAGAAGGTAGCAGTTTATAGGTTTCAAACATATTTATTTTTCACGGCGGTTAAGGAAACGAAACCATGGCGGTTTGAATTCTTTGTAGCGGTTTGGCAATTAGTCTTCGTAGCGGTTTACTAGTTTTTTCTTCACAACTGTTTACTAATAGCGGTTTGACTTGGTAGCAGTTTACCATAGCGGTTTGTTTACAACTTTTGAAGATTTTTACCTTATAACAGTTTAGTAAAAGAACCTCTGACGGTTTGAAGTCTAGGCAGCGGTTTGGCTGATTCATTCTTTATAGCGGCTTGATAGTAGCAGTTTGGTTTAAACTTTCTTCTTAATAGCGGATTGGTTTGGCAGCGGTTTGGTTGACTAGGCAGCAGTTTGGTTTGGCAGCGATTTGGTTGACTAGGCAGCGATTTGACCTCCTAGGCAGCGGTTTGAGACATTGTTTGGACACTTGCACAATTTTAACTTTCAAACTTAAAACTTAACAAACCAAAACAACAAAACACTTAATTTAAATTCACCATTTTTAACATACACTCACTAATCATTGAACGATCAACTCATATCATTTCACAATCCTTTAAAATGGCCAATATTTTGAAAGATATCAAAAGTGTCGGGTCCGATACCCGCCCACCTATGCTTGATAGGTCTGATTTTGCGTCATAGAAACAACGTATTTGTTTGTATTGCATGGGAAAAGATAATGGGGAGAACATTATTAAGTTGATTGATGAAGGAGCATTTAAGATGGGAAAGTTCAGGGAAACACTAGCTGAAAGGGCTGAAGGTGCACTTCATCTAGGACCAGAACGGGATAGAGTCGTTGCAGATCTCACACCAGAAGAAAAGGATAGGTATAAAGTTGCCAATCATGCAACGAATATCCTACTTCAAGGTTTACCAAAAGACATCTACACACTCATCAACCATTACACTGACGCCAAAGACATTTGGGATAATGTGAAGATGCTCTTGGAAGGTTATGAGTTAACGAAAGATGACCGTGAATCTCAACTATACGATGAATTTGAACACTTCTGTCAAAACAAAGGAGAAACCATTCATCAATACTATATCAGGTTCACAAAGCTCATTAATGACATGAGAAACATCAAGATGACCATGCCTAAAATGCAGCTTAAATCAAAGTTTGTAAACAACATGTTGCCTGAATGGGGTAGATTCGTGACTACAGTGAAACTGAATAGAGGATTGAAGGAATCTAACTATGATCAACTGTATGCATACTTGAAGCAACACGAGGCACATGCTAATGAGAACAAGATGATGTTCGAAAAGTTCACTCAACATTCTATTGATCCTCTCGCCTTGATGTCTAATGTTTCACCTCCACAGTACCCTCCACAATCATCAGCTAGTCCACAATCCGCATATGTCCCACCAGTTTCCTATCAACCACAATTTGCGGATAACACATAACTTGATTCAGGACTTATCCCAACTGACAACTTGATTGAGAACTTAACCAACATACTTGTCCTTCTTACCCAATCCTACAAAACATACCTTCCTCAAACTAACAATCAACTCAAAACTTCATCTAACACAAGGAACCAAGCCATAGTTTAAAACGGCAGGGTTTTAGTTCAGAATATTCAGGGTCGACAGAACAGAGGTCAAGGGAACAATGCAAAGGGACAGTTTTAGCTGGTAATGGGGAAGTTTAGAACAAAGCTGGCAATGCAAATCCTGGTCAAGCAAGGCAGATTAAGTGTTATAACTGTAATGGAATATGGCACATAGCCAGAAACTGCACTCACAAAAGTGACCACTGAATTCAGAATATTTCAAGGACAAGATGTTACTAATGCAAGCTTAGGAGAATAGAGTGGTTTGGGATGAAGAACAACTGCTGTTTATTGTAGATGGTCAAGATAATGCCGTTGATGATGATGTGGATGAGCCACCGGTTCAAGATTTAGCACTCACCGTGGATAATATCTTTCAATCTGATCAATGTGATGCTTTTGACTCCGATGTTGATGAGGCTCCTACTACACAAACCATGTTCATGGAAAATCTATCATCAGATCTAATTTATGATAAAGCCGGTCTGTCATATGATTCGGACATTCTATCTGAGGTACAAGATCGTGATAACTATCAGGATGCTATTGATGAGCATCATGAAGTACACGAGATGCATAACGATGTACAACCAAACTACGTTGTTGACTCAGATGCTGAATATACGAATGATAGTAATATGATTCCATATGATCAGTATGTGAAGGACAACGCAGAGCTAGTTGTACAGAGTAATGTATCTTCTATGTAAACGATGCTTACATGATGATAATAAATGAAATGCATGAACAGGATGCCCAATGTGTTTCTGCGAATGAGCAGAACAAAGTAGTTAATGCATCATTAACTACTGAACTTGCGAGATATAAGGAACAAGTTGAACTGTATGAAAGACGGGCAAGGTTTGAATTAACTGAAAGAGAACAAAAAATTGATGAACAGTTAAGAATAATTATCACTGACCGTAACATTAAGGAAACATCTTTGAAAAAAGAACTTCATTCTGTGAAAATGCAACTTAACTCTACCATTAACCATAACAAGTCAATGGTAGAAGAAGTTACGACTTTGAAAAAGGATTTTAAACAGAAAGAAAACAAATACCTTAAAGATTTTTTAGACATGAAAGCCTTAAAAGAAAAAGTTAAGGATAAATTATTCAAACAAGATCAGTCTCTTCAAACAGTTCACATATTATGTAAACCTAAACCTTATTATTATGAAAAGAAAAAGGTAGCAATAGGCTACAAAAGTCCTTTATATCTCACCCGTGTAAAGCAAGTTTAACCTGCTCTCTATAATGGTCATGAGTTAGTCAAGACTAATCATACCCGTGCTGTTGTGCATGACTCAGAGGATACTCTTGATATTGTTGAGAAAACTAGAATAGGAATGCTTGAGAAAATAAAAAGCACTTTGTGAGTAGATAGTAAGACTAAGATTACACCCCCAGATTACTCAAAAGAGAATTATCTTGCTACTTTTACCCTACAGAGACAATTGACCCCAGAACAGATATTTTGGTCCTCAGATCTTGAAGAAATAACACCGAAACCAATTTCAAAATGACAGTGTATTTACTAAATACACCTGCAAGGCTTGTCCCCAGAGTTCTTCCAACAAAAAGTCAAGTGAAAATTTATATTTATACACTTATACAACTTTTTTTGGACTTTGACAAAACTTGTAAAAAGAGAATTACCCCTACTGGACTCATCGAAGGGGAAAGAGGTTTCGAAGAAACAAAAGAATGTTACCTTACTGAGGTAATTCTATTTTTCAAAAATTTTAAAGAACATTTTGAGGGAATCCAAAAGGCTCTCACCAAAGAAGTTAAAGAAATGAAAGAAATTTTTAAACAAATGAAAGCTGA
Organism: Tanacetum coccineum; assembly: GCA_026074375.1. Lineage (NCBI taxonomy): Eukaryota > Viridiplantae > Streptophyta > Magnoliopsida > Asterales > Asteraceae > Tanacetum > Tanacetum coccineum. The sequence goes on along the minus strand of BQNB010000180.1, from coordinate 21,661 downwards.
GGTTGACCAAAATGATGTGGACAGACAATGTATGGACATTGAAAGGAAAAATCTTCTCATTCAAAATGAGAATTCGATTGCTAATTGGTTGTCTAATGAAGTGTTGTATAGTGTCATGAATGATGGGATTATTGTATCTAAATTTTTTGAACTACATGATGCTTACACTGTAGAACAAGCACGTTGTTTGGAACTTGAAGCTGGGCTTTCTAAATTAGAACATAAGATTCAAAAAGATGATCATAGTGAGATGATAAAACATTTTTCTAATCTTGAGGTATATCACCTAAATTTGCAATTAAAGTATCAAAATCTTAAAGAACATTTTAGAAACAACAAATCACAACCATCTTAGGATACTCCTGACTTTGACACAGTTTTTGAAATCAACAAATGAAAGCTTCCCTTCAAGGAAAGGACAACGCTATTAGAAAGTTGAGAGCGCAAATCTCTCAAATGAATGAGAGACATAGTGAGGCAGATCGTATTCTTGACTTTAAGGCTTTAGATTTTCAAAACATAGAATTGACTGAAAAAGTCACTGCTCTTCAAGAACAAAATGTACTTTTTAAGGTAGAGAATGAAAAAGTTAAGCAGCATTACAAGGAATTGTATGATTCTATTAAGATAACGCATGCTAAAACTATTGAAAAGACAACTTCTCTGTTAACTAAAAATGAGAAACTAAAGGCCCAACTAAAAGGAAAAATGCAATGCGTCACTATGTCTGCTGTAAAACCAAAAGTGCTTGCCCCTGGTATGTATGCAATCGATGTTGAACCAATTCCTCCTCGCCATAGGAACAATAGGGACGTTCATCTAGATTATCTCAAACATCTTAAGAAAAGTGTAGAAACACTTTGTGAGATTGTAAAAGAAGCTAGGATTGAAAAACCATTAGATAATGCCCTTCAAAATGCCTACTTTTACTCTAAACAATCTCAGGAGTTGTTAGAGTATGTGATTGGCACTTGTTTGAAAGAATTCAATAAAAGAGATAAAAAGGTTGCTACTACCGCTTTGAATAGGGAAAAGCAAGTAACTTTGAAGGAAACATGCAGAACTTCAAATGATCACACACAAAAACATGTTAAGCAAAAAAAAGAGCAAAAGACTAATGTACATGTGATTCCTTCTACAGGAGTAATCAGTTCCACTGAAGCTAGCGGATCCAAGCCTAGGAGGAATACAAAGAACACTAGGATCTTGCCAGCTAAAAGTGACAACAAGAAGAAACTAAAAAAGATCACCTTAGGAACAATAAGTCAAATTTGAAACAAAAGAATCGTGTTGATTCTAGTATTAGCTCTAAGCATACTGTAATTAATTCAAATTCTAATTCTGTGTGTAAGACCCATGTAACAAATGCTTAATTTTTGCTAATCATGATAAGTGTGTTGTGAAATATTTGACTTCTGTGAATGCACCCCCTTATTAAAGATGTTTTGAGCATAGTTAAGCAAGTTTGGAAAGAAATAGGGAAACTATTTGTTAATGTTAGTTATCAGTGGAAGCCCACTGGAAGAAAATTTACTTTAGGAGAACAGTGCCCTTTAACTAGGTTTACTAGATCTAAAGTATTGCCTTTACATCAACCTAAACACGTTAGTTCTAGTAAAATTATAATCACTGAGAAACTTAATAACACTTCTCAGAAACCATTAACTAGATACAAACGTAGAAACACATAGGACAAGGCAATTTCCACTAGCATTCTCACTACAGCTGAAACACAGACAACTGATGCTTCTGTGAAATATACTGATGTTTCTGGTACCCAAAAGGACCCCAACAGATATTGGAAATCCAATATTACAAATTCTCCATCCTCGTCTGTTTTCGAATGCAGGTCGTACAGATCGTCCTTTGGTATTTGGACTCAGGCTGCTCAAAACATATGACGGGTAATTGCTCACGGCTCAGGAATTTTATTAAAAAGTTCATCGGGACAGTTAGATTCGGGAATTATCATTTTGGTTCTATTATGGGTTATGAAGACTACGTGATTAGTGATAGTGTGATCTCTAGGATATATTATGTGGAAGGACTTGGACACAATCTCTTTTCTATAGGGAAATTTTGTAATTCAGATCTTGAAGTTGCATTCAGAAAACATTCGTGTTATGTTAGAAATGAAAAAGGTGTGGATTTACTTAAAGGTTCTTGGGGATCAAATCTGTATACTATCTCTGTTGAAGACATAATGAAGTCCTCTCCAATCTGCTTATTGTCAAAAGCCTCCAAGAACAAATCATGGTTGTGGCATCGTCGGTTAAACCATTTGAACTTCGGTACCATCAATGATCTTGCAAGAAAAGATTTGGTAAGAGGCATACCAAGGTTAAAGTTTAAGAAAGACCATCTTTGCTTGGCTTGTCAACTAGGAAAGAGCAAGAAGTATACCCACAAACCCAAATCTAAAAACACCATTATGGAAGTCTTACATACCCTTTATATAAATTTGTGTGGACCAATGAGAGTGCAGAGTATTAATGGGAAGAGATACATTTTGGTCATTGTTGATGATTATTCAAGATTTACATGGGTTAAGTTTTTGAGATCAAAAGACGAAACTCCAGAGTTTGTTATTAAATTTCTCAAGCAAATTCAAGTTGGTCTCAATAAAACTGTCAGATACATCCGAACAGATAACGGCACATAATTTTTTAATCAAGTTCTGACTGAATTCGATGAAAGTGTCGGCATCTTTCACCAAAAATCTGTTCTAAGAACTCCTCAGCAGAACATCATTGTTAAAAGACAGAATCGTACTCTTGTGGAAGTTGCTCGAATGATGCTGCTATTTTCTAAAGCTCTGATGTTCCTATGGGTAGAAGCTGTTGCTACTGCATGTTACACCCAAAATAGATCCCTCATTTATACTCGTCACATAAAAACCCCATATGAGCTGGTGCATGACAGGAAACCTGATCTTAAATTTCTTTGAGTTTTTGGTGCTCTTTGTTACCCTAAAAATGACAGCGAAGATCTTGGAAAATTGAAAGCCACAACAGATATTAGGATTTTGGTTGGTTATGCTCCCAATAGGAAGGGTTATAGAATCTACAACAAAAGAACCCGAAGAATCATGGAAATTATTCATGTTCAATTCGATAAACTGTCTGAGCCAATGGCTCCTATACACATCAGTTCAGGACCCAAGCCTATTTTGTTGACGCCTGGACAATTCAGTTCAGGGCTCGTACCCAATCCGATTCTTGCATCTCCTTATGTACCACCAACTAATAAAGATCTAGAGATTTTATTCCAACCGATGTTTGATGAATACTTAGAACCCCCAAGTGTTGAAAGACCGGTCCCTCTTGCTCCTGCAGTTCAAGTTCTAGTTGTTTTAGCCGTTACACCTTATTCTACAAATATTGATCAAGATGCACCATCAACAAGTCATTCACCGTCATCCTCCATAGTACAACCTCCTATATTATATCAAGGTTTTATAGCTAGACCCACTATCGAAGACAATCCTTTGCTCAAGCTAACTGCAATCCCTTCGTAAATGTGTTTGCTCTAGAACCTAGTTCTGAAGAGTCATCATCTAGGGATGTTAGTTTAGCTGAGTACACCCAAGTTATTCACCCACATAATCATCTCGGAAAATGGTCAACGGATCACCCACTGGATAATGTAATTGGTAATCCGTCTCGTCCAGTATCTACCAGAAAACAGAGGTACCGATGCCTTGTGGTGTTTTTACAATTCTGTACTTTCAAAAGTCGAACCCAAGAATTTCAAGACCGCCATGGATGAAGCTTGCTGGTTTGAATCTATACAAGACAAAATTCATGAATTTGATCAGCTTCAAGTATAGGAGTTAGTTCTAAAACCAGACTGTGTAATGGTAATCGCTCTCAAGTGGATTTACAAAGTCAAGTTTGATGAGTATGGTGATGTTCTCAAGAACAAGGCACGGTTAGTAGCTAATGGATATCGTTAAGAAGAGGGTATCGATTTTGAGGAATCATTTGCATCGGTTTCACGGATAGAGGCTATCAGAATCTTCATTACAAATGTAGCCAGCAAAAACATGATCATCTACTAGATGGATGTCAAGACTGCATTCTTGAATGGCGAGCTGAAAGAAGAAGTATACGTCAGTCAGCTCTAGTCTGAAGAAGACTCTTTATGGTCTAAAGCAGGCTCCAAGGGCATGGTATAACACTTTATCGAGGTTTCTTCTGGACAACAAGTTCTCCAAGGGTGTAGTGGATCCTACGTTATTCACCTAGAAAACAGGCAAACATATCCTTCTTGTTCTAATTTACGTAGATGATATTATATTTGCCTCGACTGATCCTAAAGCTTGTGACATATTTTCAAAAGAGACGAGTTCAAAATTTTAGATGTCAATGATGGGACATATGTCGTTTTTCTTGGAATTACAAGTTTCTTAAAGTCCTGGAGGCATCTTTATTAATCAATTAAAATATGCTCTCAAAACTTTAACAAAATATGGAATGGATACCTATAACCCTGTAGATACACCAATGGTGGATCGATCAAAACTAGTTGAGGACCCCTTAGGGATTCCAGTTGACCAGACTTAGTTTCGAGGTATGATCGGCTCATTAATGTACCTCACTGCCAGTAGGCCAAACCTTGTATTCGTCGTGTGCATGTGTGCTAGGTATCGGGCTAAGCCTACCAAAAAGCACCTTAAGGCAATTAAGCGGGTCTTTCTGTACCTTCGAGGCACCATTAACTAGGGTCTTTGGTATCCGAAGGACACTGCTATGGCACTAACGGCCTATGCAGAGGCTGACCATGCATGTTGTAAAGTTACAAGGAGAAGTACATCGGGAAGTGTTTAGTTTCTTGGAGACAAATTAGTGAGCTGGTCATCGAAAAAGCAGAAAAGCACTGCTATCTCAACCACAGAGGCTGAATACATTTCCATGTCTGGATGCTGTGCTCAGATACTTTGGATGAGGTCACAGCTAACGGACTACAACTTTGCATTCAATAATATACCTTTGTGTTGTGACAACAAAAGTGCAATCGCCCTCTGCTGCAACAATGTCCAGCACTCCCGGTCAAAGTACATTGACATATGCCACCATTTCATAAGAGAGCAAGTCGAGAATAGCGTGGTTGAACCTTACTTTATGACAACAGATTATCATCTTGCAGACATATTCACAAAGGCATTGCCAAGAGAGCGGTTCGAATTTCTACTCCCGCGACTTAGAATGAAGAGTATGACTCCGGAAACCCTTAAACGTCTTCAAGACGGGGAGGATGAGTAAAGGATGGTCTTCATGTATCCTATGTATTTATTTAAAAACAAAAATATAAAACCTACAAAAACCATAAAAATTAGAAAAATAGAAAATACAAAAAATATTTTTTAAGACATGTCTTCTGAAAATCGAAAATATTTACGGACCTAGAAATGTCATTCAATAATGACATGGGTCTTTAAATAAAGTTCGAGCAGAAGTTCCAACCTTTTAAAACATGTCTTCATGTCTTGCAGTTATTTCAGACTGCAACCCGCTTTTAAATCTAAGGAAAGCATGTCGCCAAAAAGACAGCTGTTCCTAAAAACGGGGTAATTAATTTTTCCTGGGCATGGATTACTTTATATCAATGCATCATGGGAATAATGTATGTTTCAGTGCGTTATTTCTTCTTCAAGAAGAGAAGTCTTATTTTTATAACCAAATAAAATTTTTTCTTAATTGATTCTTCAAAATTATTTGTGTTAACCACGGTGGAAAAAGTGTTGTTGAAAATTATTTAGTTTGTGCTCTTACAATAAAATTTTCAACTCAAACAACGACTACTGCTCTTTAAATAGAAAACGGGTCATTGTTTAAGGGGGAGAGTGATTTCAAATTTATCTCATCAAACGGGCTTCTAAAACATCACACAAAGGTTTTTGTATTTAAAAGGGGTTATATCTTGATGGGGAGTTAATTAATTTTAACTCAAAGGGCTATAATTATCAATAGTTAGAAAGTTTAGGGACTTATGTGCAATTTGCTACTTGTTTCCTAGCTTTATCAAACTATAAGGACTAAATCTGTCAAAACCCAAACTTAAATGTGCTAGAAACTCCAAGGACCAAAACTACCAACTTGAAACTTAAGGATATAAAAGGCGGCGGTTTGCTATTTCTGGTCAAACCTTTGTCTATTCGGTCAAACTAAAACACACATACACACATTCGCAAACCGCCACCTCAAATCTCCATACCTCATTTGTTGATTTCTTGTGATTTTCTTGCTAAGGTAATGTTTAAAACTCATTCTACATCATTAGATCTACATGTAGATTAAAGGAATTAACACAAAACACTCTAAATCTTCACTAATCACTAGAAATGAGACACAGGGTTTATCGAAATTTACCAAGTGTTTAGAAATGATAATTGAGTGGTGGGATAGGTGCGTTTAGGGTCACTAGTTACTCGATCAAAACCTTCTTGGATTAACTCTAACACAATTATGTAATAAAAGTGATCTTGCCTGCGTTTTTGATTGAAATCCCTATGTGTGTTTATGATGTTGTTTTGTTTGTTGGGATTTGATTATTAGGGTTAGATGATCATGTTTCTATGTTTGTTTTCCTTCTCCATTCTATAGATTGCATGATTTGATGATTTTTGTTAGTTGTTTGACTTTTGGAAAGTCAAAGGTGGTTTGGTGTTGTTGAGATCAATATAAACGCGTTTAGTTGTTGTTTGGAAATCTCTCTTAAGTGCCTAAACTCTATTGCATGCCCCCTAGGTTTCTTAAATGGTTTTTCGTGGCTTAAAATGGTTGTGTCCTTAAGTAAAATGTAATGTGAATTTTTAGATGGTTCTTAATGATTGCTAGGAGATTAAGAAGATCTAGGACGCTTGGAATTGTGTTTTAAGTAGCCAAAATGATAGAAAATTAAACTTAAGTTTGGTGTTCTTAATGGCGGTATGCCATGTTGTTGATAGTGGTTTGCCATGAGATAATGGTTTGCCATGTTCTTGATAGCGGTTTGCCATAATCTTGATAGCGGTTTGCATGATTCTAGGTAGCGGTTTGATTTTTGATATTATTTTTATCATACAGGGAAACCGTTGCATGGCGGCGGTTTGGTAAAATTAATTTTTAAATAATAAAATATTCAAACCTCTATTTCGAATTTTTCTAAAATGGAGGCGGTTTGATTAAAAATGATTAAAATATTCATAGCAGTTTGATTGAAGGGGGTTGATTAAAATACTCGTAGCGGTTTGGTCGTAGCGGTTTAAGGAAAATATTATTATTATTATTATTATTATTAATATTCTAGTCATGACGGTTTGGTGCTTTACCACACGACGGTTTACCCAAACCACTACGTGGCGGTTTGCTAACCTGCCACATGACGGTTTACCTAAACCACCACATGGCGGTTTGATAAACTGTTGGGCACCAATTTGGGTAAACTCCTATGTCTTGGCCCATTAAGTCCATTAACCACTTAAGGCCCATTCCAAAGGCCCAATTACTTAGCTAACTCCCATCCGGGCTTTGCTAACCTGCGATTGAGCATGCTGGATTTTTGCTAACCCATATCTCAATGTATGACTTCTCATCAAATCTGTTTAATCATAACTTAAGCACACATGATATGTCAAGTCAAACTCAAGGCTAATATTGTCTTCTAACATCAATCATCTGCCATTTTGTCTATCTATTTAGATATTCTTATGCAGATAAGATGGCTGAGGAGAATATTTCTGCCCTTACTAGATTTGATGATCAGATGATCCCCGTCAAGGCCCGCTTACCTTATGGGAAGAGCAATCTTCTCTTGGATCTACAAAAATTGCAAAAGAACCCTATCTTCCGCATATATGTCGACATTCTCTATAATACTAATTTCTTTAGAGCATTCACTGCATCAGCAAATGTTCCATCTATCTACATACAGCAGTTCTGGAATACTCTGACACAGAAAGCAAAGTCCGGTGTATACAGCTTCTAACTTGACGAACAGTGGTTTTCTCTTAATGTTGTTCTTCTCCGTGAGGCCTTAGACATTACCCCTATAGACCCTGCCTATCCATTTGTGTCACCCCATGCGGGTGAAAAGGTTATGGACTTTGTTAACAAACTGGGCTACCCAGAGGACATTCACTTTGTTTCCAAGATGCATGCGAATAATCTTTATCAGTCGTGGAGAGCTATGCTTACTTTGATCAACCAGTGTTTAACCGGCAAGACTTCTGGAAGTGACAAACCCAGATACGTTGTCCTTCAAATGCTGCAGGGTATTGTCACAAGATCGAATGTTGATTATGCAGAACTTTTGTGGGAAGAGTTTGTGCAGGGGATTCTGACTTTCTTTTCTCATCGGGCTAGTCTTAGTATTCCTTCCAAGAAGTCAACTCCTCAGGTCATTCCTTACCACCGGTTCACAAAGCTGATAATCTATTACTTGGGAAGCAGACATAATATCTACTGAAGACTTGAGTCTCTGGTTCACGTTACTAGTGATGACTTTCTCCTTGGAAATCTCAAGTTCGTTCCCAAAGGTGAAAAGGATGATGTTTTTGGAAAGCCCATTCCAAAAGAGCTGACTATTGAAGACATTCAAACTTCACCATACTACCAGCAGTACTTGGAAATGGTTGCTCGTAAACCCACTACTAAAAGGGATAAATAGAAGAAGACATCTTCTGAAGCTGACAAGCCCAAAAAGCCTACACCTGTCAAGAAACCTGCACCAGCTAAACAAACAAAGCATGTGAAAGAGAAATCAACCAAGCGTACTCCCTTAAAGAAAGCCGACAAGGGTAAAGTAAGGAAAATTCGAAAGGGAAAGAGTTATCTCTATCTTGTTGACGAACCTGATAAAGAACCTCAACCAGCTCCTGAACCTCAAATAGAAGATGATGAGTACAATCTACAAAGAGGTATTCAGATGAGTTTGGAATCATTTTAGGTACCCGTCGGCAGAGTGGTTATTCGTGAACCTACCTCAGGTGTCACCCGAAGCCTCCTAATATTTGAAGGAAAGGGGAAAGGCATTGCTACTGATGAACAGGTTGTACAATCACTTTTGGAATTACAGCAAATAAAAGGAAAAAGTACCACAAAAGAGGACTCTAGTGACTGAGGAAGCATCTACTGGACCCTCAGCACAACCTGAGGATGATATGTCTGCTAATATAGTCCGTGATACTTCATCTCCTCTAAATGTTGAAACAGGTGCTGAAGCTGAGATGTCTGACAGTGAGAGTGATACTGAGATCGTGAATGTTGGTGAAGAAAAAGGTGAAGATGTTTCTAACATCGTGGCTTTAAAGGAAAGAACTAATGAACTTGATGAAGGCCAAGCTGGATTAGACCCTGGTAATACACTCGAGTCTCAACCTCCACTAAATGAAGACCAGGCTAGATCAAACCCTGGACCAAGTCCTGTGGCTCTTGCTGGACCAAACCCTGAGCCCGTGTACAAAGACTTCATCGCTACGGTTTACCCCAAAGTTCATGAAAGTTTAAATCATACTACTAAGGAACATGTTTTCTTGGAGAATCCACCAAGCTCATCTGGGACTCTTTCATCGATGAAGAATCTTGATGATGCTTTTACCTATGATGATCAGTTCCTGTATGACAAACCAACGGAAAAAGAACTAGATAAAGCGAATCTGGAAACTAAAGTGGAATCCATGGTCACTGTTCCTATTCATCAAGCCTCTTCAACATCTCCTCCTCTTTCCACTCCCGTCATTGATCTTACACGGCCAAAACCAGTATCTCCTCCTATTCAAGAACCAATCTTTACAGCTACAACAACAACTACAACAATAACTGATTACAGTTTATTATACTTAAAAATATATCACAAAATAATATAATTCTAAGAGTAATTAAGAAGATTACCAAGTTACCCTTGATAAAATTCTCTCTCAAAAATATATATATTATAATATAAAATACGTATATCAAACCGGGTAAGTATGATCACCCGTGTCGTTTTCCCCAATGACTAGTGCAATTGAAACCACGTTTTAAGTTCGGATCCTGATTTGAATAAGCAAGTTGATGATTTGTTAATCTAGAAAAAATTATACTAAAGAGAGAAAATGATAAGACACTTAATAAAAATAAAAGCCTTAATTTTTACTTTTTAATTAAAGTCTAATTAAACTAATTAAAAATTAAACCTAATTACTAATTAAAACTATTAAACTTAATTAAAACTTAACTAAGGACTAATGGTGCAAATACCTAACAAACTAACGGAGGGACTAATCTGAAAAGTAATTAAAATCGAAAAGTTACACTTACTACCTTAAGAATCTATCCCGACAACAAACTAAGACCCGAATTAAGGTGAAATTTGAAAAGTACTTAAAATGAAAAAACTCAAAGAAGCAAAGTTGTAAAAGAAGCTAGTGGGAACAAAATTAATAAAAACTTCAAGGACTAAAAATCTCAAATAAGCTCAATAAGAGCTTATTTCTAAACTGATTACAGAAAGTGAGGTTTTGAGCTTATTTTCACTTAAACAGCCATAAAATACTCAAATTAAGCTTAAATCTAAAAAGGAGAAGTGATCTAAAAAGCTTATGATGTGCTTAATCTAAAAATGCAAAGAAAACTAAGCTAGAGGAACTTTTAATCTACTGAAATTAAGCATGAAACAGGCAAACTCAGGAAATAAGCAAGGAAACACAAACTACAAATAAGCTAGAGAACTTAATAAGCTAAACTAGACTTTGAAACTTTAAGGACTTATCAAACTACTTATTATCCAACAAATTAAGCTATAAAATCTAGACTTAAAAGCTGAATTATCAAATTTAAATCCTAAAGATTCTAAGTACTGTTTTTGGATTTTTCAGGTTTTTTAAGACTTTTGACAGCTGAATTAAACTAAGTAAATAAGCTAGAAATTGCAAATTAAGACTTAAACCGTATTAAGCTATATTAAAACTTAAATCCTACTGAATTTTATAAGCTAAATCCTAAAATTACTGATCTAAATTAAGCTGAGAACACAGCAGTACTAACTGAGGTTAGTACTGCTAGTGTAAATATTCAGCAGTACTTTCAAGTGAAAGTACTGCTGATGCAATTTGATTCTTGAAAATAAGCAATGAAATAAGCTAAATAATGAAAACTAAAACTAAATTCTTAATAAGCTAAAGCTAAACTTAATCCTACTGAAATTAAAGCTAACAGTACTAACTTATGGTTAGTACTGGTAGTGTAAAGGCTCAGCAGTACTAACTGAGGTTAGTACTGCTAGTGCAATTTTGAGATTGCACTAAACCAAACACCCCTTTATCATTTTGACAGGATTTAGAAAAGCTTTTTAAGAGAAATCTAATGAACAAATACTAAATACCAGATAAAAACTAGCTTAAAACAAACTTAACAATCATGATTAAACAACTGAAATAGCAAAATTCTAAGATCTTAACTAATTAAACTAATATTTTTGGATTTTATGAGTTTTTATGACAGAAATTAATAACTAATGATCTATAACTATATAAGCAAAAACAGATTAGGACAAACAACTAATAAGCACTAGAAGAGATATTTAAACACTAATAAGCAAAGAGAATAAGCAAATAAGCAATATTAAGCATATAAGCAAAAACTAAGCAATTAAAACTGAAATTAGAGAAGAATGAAAAGAGAAACTTACTTAATCCTTTAGCTAAACAAAAGGGACCAATTAAGGCAGCTACAAGCTCCTTAGCTTATTAATAAGCTAAGGTATAAGTCCTTGGGATCTCTTCCAAGGTAAGATCCCCTTCCAAAAGCTAAGGCCTAATCCAATAAATAACCATGTAAGAACTATAACTGATTAAGGTTTAGATAAGATTAATACAAATTTCAATAAGCTTTATTTCAGCTTAAAACTGAAAGAGCTTTATAATGAGCATATTAGCTTATTGAGACAAGATGAATTTAGAAAAAAGGAACTTTGAAAGATTAAGAAAACAGAATATTCATTTAATAAAGGTACTGATAACATTAATTGGAAAGGAGATTACAAAAAATTTTTAAGGAATATACATTTAAGAAAAAGACGAAAATTTAAGCTAGACTAAATTACTAACAACTAATAAAAAGAAGATCCCCTTTTTGTGTGAGAATGAGGCCTATTTATAGTGCCAAGCTAAAGCTTCTAGGTCCTCTTGCCTTGCTCTCCAAACTTTCAATCTCAACCAATCATTTCTTCAATCATTTGAGCATCTATGAGGGCCGTTGATTGATTTGTGACACCTGAGGATAGCCAGCTGGCCATTCTTTTGATGTGACCTTTGTGTTTAGTTTGTGAGTAGATTAGCAACAAAAACCCACTTAAATTTGTGCTTTCTTCGTCTTGTACAGTTCCTCATCTTTATGCGTCTTGGCCAATAGGAGCTTGATTTGACTGATTTGTCCATGACATCTTGATATAGACCACTTGAATAGACGTTTTTGACCCTCAATTTCTATTTGCCCTCTCTTTTACCTATGCTGGTGAAATGGAGAAGACGGGTGAATAGTAAATGGGTTTCCCGCCTATTTTTGGACAGTTAAAACTGTTGAACTTTGGTGAGTTTGCACATTTGGTCCTTGTCTTTCTTTTCTCTCTTTCAAGTTATAAATAACTTTTGGAAATTGCAAGATTGGCCCTTGTGGATGTTACAAAAGGAAATTGGCTAAGGATTTGGGCTTTGGGGCTTCGGCTTTGTACTCTTCTGATTCTCGTGTCCGTGCTTGCTCGTTTTTGACTGTAATCTTGTGATTTTTGACTTATCCGTACCTGCATACACAAAACACAAATACAAGCATATTTTTGCCATTTTTGGTCTGTTTTTGGGTTTATTTGGGTTATTTTAGGTACAAACGGATATGTGTATTTTACACTTATCAAAATTCCCCAAACTAAACGATTGTGTGTCCTCACGCAATATCACATGCCTTATAACCAAATATCTTGAAATTACCCAAAACTAAACCTTATTAAAAGTAGCAAAGAGTTTTTTGTTTGAGAGAGATAAGAGATCACAATTTTAAAACCACCCGAATTTCCATTTCTAAGATTTTTCTCTTTTTATGATTTTTCATGATAATTAACTACCTAACTACAGCTTATTTGTGTTTGACATAATGTAATGTTTTCATTACCTATTTGGTAACTTTTAGGATCATAGAACAAAAAGCACAATTAAGTGTCTAAAAGATAACTTCATCATCCCCGATTTTTTCACTTTTCCCATGCTAAGCTTAAAAACAAGATCATTGCTAATTACAAGTCATGACACTAACACTACTCATAAATACTAATTGTGTACTTACTTTTCCTCCCGCAAATCCTACTTTTGTATCTCAAGATTTCACTTAAGTCATATACCCGAAGGCTCTTTAAGACTTTTGTTTCGATATTTATTAATTCCAAAAATAAAGCGTAACGGTTAAGTCGCAATAATTAGCTCCTAGCCTTTTTCAAAAGATACCAATATCATCAAGATTAACTCCACATCGAGGCGACCAAAATTTGGCTTTTATTAGGTTACTTAAGCAAGGTACCATCCATGTCATATACCCTAAGGCTCTTTAAGACATGAATGGGCCAATCTTATTTGCACCATATACCCTTAGGCTCTTTAAGGTACAAAATAAGACAAAAATTAAGCAACATTATTATACCTCAGTCCTTTAGAAGGCTACAACATCGGTCATGCCTCCGACAAGATGTAGCAAACATATTTCAACTTCGGTAATTTTGTCGACCTTTTAGAAGGCTGTAACATCGGTTGTGAGCCGGCAAGATACATCAAACTTTTTTCAGTCTCGGATTATTATTGAATTCTACTTATCCCATATACCCTAAGGCTCTTTAAGGAATAAGCAAAATATTTCTTTATTTGATACATATAATATGCCAAATTAAGTATTCCTGATGTGTACTCATCCTAATCACAAAGGAACTAAAAAAACTTCTATTTGCTAATTATTAACCAAAAAAACCATACAACTCTATTTATTAAACATTTATATAGAGGTGAAACAAGCTAATGGGAGAAAAAGCCACAATTAA